>BLKM01009497.1:3238497-3487038 GCA_013340265.1 Coptotermes formosanus | reverse complement strand
GGGTGACACAGTCGCTTACATGAGGGACTTGTGTGTTTAATTATATGACGGGGGTGACACAGTCGCTTGCATGAGGGGATCGTGTGTCTAATTGTATGACAGGGGTGACAGTCTGTTGAGTGAGTTGCACTTCGCGACCAAATTTCTGTATGTATTTCTTTTGTTTATTCCTAGCCACACACCTAGCGCAACGTAGATTTCTCAGTATCATTAACCTGGTAAGATTAAGACGACCTGTTATAAATTGTGAATTCCCTCGTTATGGACTGGAACACTCTCACCTAATTTATCCTTCTTGGTTTCAAATGTTCTCCTCAGCAGGCTTTCCTCTAATGCCCTCAGTCTATATTTTCCCCTTACAGTGAAAGAACAATACAGAGCAACAGATAATTTCGGGGTATGCTGTTATAAACTTCGTGTATTTCGACAGTAGCCGTATCTGTCTTGACAACTGTCGACGTCATTAGATAACACACTAACAAATGACAGTCTAGACCGAACTCAATAATAGGAATCATTTATCGAATGCAGTCTGTTCGGAATTATTGTACAACTTTTAAATTTAAGTGGCCTTTTTTAATTATTATCTTATGTAACGATGCTGTCAATTACTAACATTGTGTAGCACTGGTGATAGATGGGCGAATGAGAGTAGAGCATTGGTAGAATGATATTAATAGTAAGAAAACCTAAACTCTAGGTACCTAGAGAAAAATCCGTGCCACTGCCACTTCTTCCACCACTAATACCACATTGACCTGTGACGACCAGCGATGGGAGGTTGGCAACTAACCGCCTGAGCCATGGCACAGTCAAGAGGCGTCGTTATATTATTTAAGAATATCCTACTTACCGACCGCAATGGGTTCGAGTCCCGTAGCTGCAGGCAGGTCTCACTGTACTGTTAGGCGCGTAGTTGTATATGTGTCGTTTTTGCGTTGAGGCCTGTGTAGTGACCTGCTCTGTTTATAGCCTGTACGAGTTGTAAAAGCGTATTGAGATTCATGGGTTCGTACTTAGTGAATCACCGAAATGGGAAAGTAATCCTTCGTAGGCTACTGGGAGGTGGCTGAGAGAAAGCACGAAGCTGTGTTGCAAACAGTCGTTTCCGAAATGGCATCTGTGGACCATGAGAGGGATAGGTGAGATTGAGACAGGAGGCGCTAACAGTAAAGTGAAATGGCTGGGGCACGTCCCGTCACACCCTATCGTCCTCTTTCGTTTCCAGAGGAGAAGGAAAGTGGTCGTTCTAAACTGTCCAGTCTTTTGCAGTTGGTGTTTCCAAATTGGCTGTGTTTACTGGTATAAGTCTGTTTTGCAACCGGAAAAGAACCTTAATGTTTAGTGATTTTTATATCCCATACTGTAGTGTGGGCTTGTGTGACATATAGACCAGGAGGTCTTTACTTGAATTTCACAGAAATACAAAATTGGATTAATTTTTGTCTCTCCATACTTTGCCTCTCAGCTTTTACTTTTCTATTATTATTGTGTCTGTGTGTGTGTGTGTGTGTGTGTGTGTGTGTGTATAGATATGCACATATTATATATATATATGTGTGTGTGTGAGCTTATATGTGTCGCAATATTAACCCTTATATCTCATTGGTTACTTTATATGTCAAGAGGTTCACTGTTAGGGAATTCTACATTGTGCCTACACAGCAGGCTATTTCTGTGTTTGTACGGGTCTCAGAACAGCTGTTATTTCCCTACTGGTCATTAACTGCGTCGTTTTACTGGGGGGAGAGCGTGTTTACTACGCGGTAATTCGGGTTAATTTTAGTCACTAAAAGTTTAATTTGACTGTGTGACTGTGTAACAAAGGCTATTTTTGAAGCCTGAATTTCTTTTAAACCTGTCATCACATTCATTAACCCAGATTTGGCTAAAATTCATGTTAATAATAGAAACAAAAGCTAGTATTATAAGTGTTAATTTAAAGAATGTTTCACTTAATCACAATTCTTATTTAGCGAAAGCCGTATTTTTCATTATAATTAAAGTTTATTTAATATGTGTAATGCATTAGCTTAGAGATAAAAACAGTAAGTTAAACAAATACCGCTGATTGGTGTGGTTGCTTGCTTGCCTGCCTGCCTGCCTGCCTTTAGCCAGTTAGTTAGTTAGTTAGTTATTCAGTTTGCCACTTAGTCAGTAGTCATTCGTATACTGTCAGTTTTAAAGCCCTTTTTCTCAGTGATAAAAAATAACTTGCAACTTATCTTGTTGCACTGCCTTAGTCCACTTATATCTCCGTGTTCCACCAATACGGCTCCGCAGTCACCAAAAACAGTACGTGAGCTCCTCAGCATATGACATTAGCGGAGGCGACCTACGTGCACATCATAATAGGTACTGGCAAGTAACCTCTGTTCATGCAGGATTGGGGTGGATCGTTACACGCATACAGTCGGATGAGTGGTTAAATAATCATTGATTCAACTGTTTAGTAAGTCGGAAAGATAATTGGGCATAAGTCATATATGTTCATCTAGTGAGTGAGTCAGATTGTTAGTCACACGGATAATTAAATATTCAGTTACACATTTGACAGCTTTAGGGCGTAGTGGCCACCATACGTACTTCCAGGTGTTAACGCTAGACTGTGACTTCTCACACAGTGTGTGTGATTCGCGTAATTCTGACAGCACACAATCATTACTTCACAGTGCAGAACTCACCATCTGGTCTGTCCAGTGAAAGTACAGTGTACTCTGCTCTCTGTGAATCTGTATCAGTGTAATGTACGGGTAGATTTGTCCAGTCTTCGAAGGGTTAATAAGTGAGCTGCTCACCTGAATGGGCAAATTGCATCTAATCGACCACAGTATGAGTAGTAGTTATTCAGATATTCTGCCAATTAATATGGTAATCATTAGACTAGTGTGAGTCATTGAGATGACATGAATCAATCAGTTTTTTTATAAATAGTCAGCGTGACGAATAGGCAGTCATTCAGTGAAGTATCTGTCCATCAGTGATTAAATCAGCTGGTTATTAGTTTATTAAATAGTCAGTTGCTTATTTACTTAGGAGACTTACGTAGTCACCCTGTTACATTTTTTTAATGACGGAATGATTTTATAATAGCGTTATGGTTTCAGGGGCAGAAACTGAAAGCGATCTGGGTTACAAAGGATATAGCACAAAACAGCGCGTGCTAAAATCCATTCACATGGGTGAACACGGGGAGTCTGAGAGAGAGGATGTCAGGTGTACTCAGCTGCACTGTGTCTCGTTTTGAAGTAAAGTGTTCTGATTCATAACGACAGAAAGTTGCGTGTTTTGTAGTAAACCCCCAATCTGGAACATACTTCGTAATTGGGCCCTGTTACTACACACCAGTTCAGCTCGCTAGTTTCTTATAAAACAAAAATATTAATGCTTCTTTGGCTGCACCTGTCTGCTAGAATTCAAGCGATCTTCATTACACAAATGATGGTCATGACCTTCAACACCATCTGGCGTATTTTAGCATTTGTACCCTGCAGAATATTAAGTAGCCGGTCTCGTGAGGTGAGGCTTCAAATACGTGTATGAGATGCAACTAATATATTGAACACTGTCGTGTATTAAAGAGGAAAAGAGTTGAAACTCATCTTAAAATTTTAATTAAGTTGGAAGTTGATATATTAACAATAGCACGCTGAGACATAAGTATTATCAGCTCCATGGTGATACAACAAACTAACTCAATAATAATTTTGATATTGTTTATTCCGTGCAACTTATTTTACTTATTAAAAACGTACTCCTTGCACATACATTTCATGTGTATATATGATTTTCCCTCCTACATGTTTCGGTGGTCTAGGGGGGATTAACACCAGGTGAAGCCATAGCTTGTGTAAGTTAAGCTGATATAACAGAGTTATGGCGTACTGTAAGATAAAATGTAAACTTGCAACAAATTTTAAATAAATCTTGCTATCATTTCGACACTCATTAAGAAACCGACGACAGGGACCGCAGGGTTTCTTTTAAAGGTGACTGTGGGACAGCTGTCCAAGAATTTCTACACTTTTCTTTGGAAATCAAATGTTCATTATCATGTGTAAAAGAACCCATCACTGGGCAATATTCTGCTCCAGTTAAAATTAATGCAACGTCTGTATCTCTCATTGTTTGGTTTTTTCGTTGGTAGTATCTCACTAAAGCTACGCTTATGAATTGTTTCATACTTTATGTCCCAACCATCATTTCTTTCTCACTTCGTTGCTCTAATAATGTCTGATGAAAGAGTACGGATCATGAAAATCGTCATTACGAAGTGTTACGCGCTGTAATCTACAGTAACGGAGGCACCCACATACATATAACGGTTGTCACGCTTGACGTTGTAAGAACAGTTGTGCAGTAATAGTTTCAAGTATAGATGTTACTTATACAAATCAATACATATTCACGACGGAGGCAGTGTGAGTATGTAATATTGATGTTGCCTTCCTTTCGCGAATGGTTGCTTTTATGTATACGTTTATTAACGCCAGGTTTTCCAACACATTACTGTCACACAAATGCAACTCCTTATTCCCAAGATGCATCACCACGCCTCCAACTTTACGTCTTCAGGACAGACAGCGTATATTAACCCTTTAAAGACGAAGCGTATCTGTTTTATATAAGGACTCAGTCCGTACCGCGCTGTAAACACTCTCCACTTCGGTTATAAAAACCAGTCTCTTAATGTTTTATAAGGCAAAAGTTGCTGTTTGTTCTGAGATCCGTACAAAACACATAAACGCAATGTGGGCACCACGTAGAATTTTTTAATGTTAAATCTGGTCGTATGTAAAGTTACCGCTAGGCTTTAAAAGGTTAAAGAAGAAAAATAAATTCTGTTCCCCGAAGGTTAAGCTCTCAATTTTTACTAACCTGCCGTTTAGCAAATAATGTTTATTGCAATAAGATATTGCTGGGAGGTTTCTTTTTATTGGTACGCACTGATAGACGTTAGGCTACTTTTATTGGTACGCACTGATAGACGTTAGGCTACTTTTATTCACTTAAATGACACGTTCTTTTATAAGCACAAGAAAGTAACATGGGCCCACGAAGAGAGAGGTAAATTGTAGGTGTCGGCGCTCTGGAATGTTGGGAAGGGTCAGTGGGTAAATTTTAAATGATCCATAACCGTGCATTTGATTGTATTATTTTTAAAATGTAATCTTTTATATCTGTGCATTAGTTCCAAAAACTTTCGTAGTATTTCGATGTATGTATTATTTGTAATACACCTCCCAGATGATAGCCACTTGAGTGGC
Source organism: Coptotermes formosanus (assembly GCA_013340265.1). Classification (NCBI taxonomy): domain Eukaryota; kingdom Metazoa; phylum Arthropoda; class Insecta; order Blattodea; family Rhinotermitidae; genus Coptotermes; species Coptotermes formosanus. The sequence goes on along the minus strand of BLKM01009497.1, from coordinate 3,481,771 downwards.
CGAAACATGTAGCAGGTATAGCCTATCGTGTGTATAATATACTTCCACACGCTTTTTTCATTTGTTGGTTTTGCTGTCGTATCCTAGGTCAACGGGTAGTTTGCTACCGATGATTCGAGACCACATGTCTGTCCCATCTTCATTTGGATCCTTGAATATTAGACTGATATGATGCCCCGAAACGTCAGTAACACATTACCCAACGAAGCTTTGAAATGTTCTACCAGATCGAAGGCCTCAACTACGCAGTGGCGAAAGTCTAAAACCTCGCAAAGTAAATTTTAATGTACAGAGGTTAGACTTTGAAGTTCCAGTTTAGTGACACACGCGGTTTAGGCATACGTTATCAGAATCAACTCGTACATAATTAAAATCACAATACACAACCATTTTATCCGTCACAATAATTTTATGATTCTATAGGACGAGGCCAATACCAGGCTTACGAAGCGTAAGAAGCCTCGACACCTTTGTTTCAACGTTGTATTTCCTGGCACAATCTACGACGACAACTTAAAACGTATGAACAGTTTATACACATTTCAACAGTACCTTATCTGGACAGCAGTGTTTTTAATGAACTTTTAAATATGCAGACGAGTTTTCTAAAGTGTTTTTAAGTGTTTATGTATTCCCCTGAAGATGATGTAAATTCAGCAGTGCGTCATGCGGACAACAGGATTTTTAACGAACTTTTAAACACCCAGGCTAGTGTTATCTTACGTGTTTTAAGTGTTCTATTTGTTCCCCTGAAGGTGGTTTGAATTCACACCGAAACATGTAAAAAAAAGAGAGTTCTGTGAAGCTTGGCGCATTGCGATTTGAATTGCATACGAGTTGGTTCTGATAATATATGTGAATACATACGTACACGGTGTGGACAATTTCAATTTTAAATACGGCTTAGGTTTTCAGTTTTTTATTTGCCCATACTTTTCTTAACAGACGCCTTGCCTTGTGTCACTTTCATCTCCATTTCCCAGGGTAATCATCCAGTTTACACACGAAGGGCTTTCATGAATTTGCGCAGTGGGCCTCTCTTTTCTTACTTTCATACTTTCCTGAACGTGTTCTCGGATGCATTCTGCCCCACTGCATTACAGATTAGCCAGCACTGGGTACTTTAGGTACACGCCTTCAGAATCGTCATTTCCGCTACCATCCCTATGCATTTTTGCAGCCCTGTTAGTAGGATAACGTTCGCCTGCCTGCAAAGCGAATTGCACGCCATACAAAACAACTCACGTATAGTATTGTAATATTCATATGTTCAGTCACGAATACTGTTTTTCCTACAAACATAGCAGTTGTCTGCGTTGTTCCTTCGTGCCCAGTAATGTACAATTCTTCACAGCGAAGGAGATTGTTGCCACACATTCTGCCTCCCGTATTCTATACATAGGTTAGTTCCCCATTCTACTGTTATTTCCTATCTTGTGAGTCCAATATTTTCCTCAGTATCCTACGTTTAGTCACAACTAGCTCCTCGGAGCAGTGTCCTTGAGCAGCCAATAGCCGTACGTTGTCAGCGTCAAGAAATAACCCCGCGTTTTGCGGAACCCGAAGGTTCATCACCGCTTTCACAAGAGCCCGCCATCTGTCCCTATTTGAGCGAGATGGATTCCACCTCCCCCTCCCAGTTTCTTTAAGGTGCTTTTTAACGTTATTTTCCTACCCACGCCCAGGTTTACTAGGCTGCCTCTATCTGTCGGCATCTTCCACCAAAACCCTGTATGAATTTCAGTTATCTCCCATGTTTTCCACACGCCCCGCCATTGTGTCATCCTTCATTTGAACACCCCAATAATATTTGGAGAGGGGCGCGTTCCTGTCTTGTCTCTCATTGCACTCAACTTAAGTAAGAGACCAAATTTTACACCCATACAAAGGAGTAAATTTCAGATTTTCTGTAAATAATAAGGATCATGTATGACACGTCGGACAGTGTAAGAGGCCGATGCAGCTCTGATGCTCTGCTTCTGTGCCGGGAGTTACACGGTTTGAGTCCTGGCAGGGCTACAGGCTATCCTGGGCTGGTTTCATTGAGGGAAGTCACGAAACGTACGCATCAAATTAGACGGGATTCCAAACCATCACACTTAGAAACTTAACGTCGCTGTTTATACCGTGCATCTCTATTATTCAGTTACTGTCTAAAAAGTTTCCAACAATAATGTACCATTTAATGTTTTTAAAAAGGGTGTTACAAAGTTGTTACATTTTCCGACATGTTTCGATGGTGGCCACCACCAGAATATGTCGGAAACTGCAATAACTTTGTAACACCTTTTTGAAAGTCATTAAATGGTGCATTATTGTTGGAAACTTTTTAGACAGTAACCCATCACATTTAGATTATAAGCTAAACGGTGAGAACTTTCAAGATTAAACTTTTGTTGCGGTGGGCGTTACAATGAAAGTTTCAATTTTGAATATCTGGAAAAAAGGTCTGTCACGTTCTTTTAATAAATAAATATTTTGCCTCCGACTGATACCCACAGCGGTACAAATATAAGAACGTTTGCTGTCTCCCTTTCTGTGTGGAAAATACACGCATTGGAAGAAGCTATCAATCGTTCCACTGACAGAATAACAGCGGTATACATCTTCCACACTACAGTGCATTTTAGATAAATGAGGAAATGCGATGCGTGTGTGGGTGCGCGCAGCATTTTGAGTGCCGCAAGGGAAAGGAAATTGAAATTCATGTAGGAAGAAATACAAGGAGGAAAGAAATGCCGTACCTACCGTTGTCTTGAAGAAGCTGCGAATTCTCGAAGTCCGTCCGATTGTCAGTACCTGTGAATCGCGACTGCTATCGAGAGCATTTGTAGCTTTTTTCACATCCTGACAAATGCACGCGCATATTGCTGATGACCCAGCAATTTGTCGTGACCCACCGATACACAGTTTTAAGGAAGACATCAAAAGCTTGACGGACACTTAATAGACCAGCATGTAAACATGTTACGTTTTTGCGAATGTGTAAGGAGAAACAATTTTTTTTTTGTGGACACGACATTTTGACAGAAGGTGCGTTTGTAGCACAACTGTCTAGTAATGCGGAAATATTAGTTTGACAAATTGTGTGGGTTGTGACAAATTGCTCTTTCATTGCAGATGTGATAAAATAACCTTTATTCATCCGCAGTTTTCTGAAAATAAACTCTATAGATGTATTAAAATGTATTATCAATTATATCAGCTTCTTTAATAAACTCTTAATTTCTCGTGAAATTCAACACAGCCCTTTAACCTAATCGCGTATAAGGATATGAAATGTCCTCAGCTGCAACAGGACATAAGGCAGCTAGTCTTGTCCCGTCTTCATGGATGTTGAACCATATCAATCCAGCCCATGCCACCATCCCACGTCTTGAAGATCCGTTTTAATATTATAACCCCATCTACGCCTGGGTCTTCCGAGTTGTCTCCTTCCATCAGGTCTCTCCACCATAATCCTGTATGCACATCTCCCCTCGCCCATACGTGCTGCATGTCCCGCCCATCTCATTCTTCTCGATTTGATCACATATACGTTTGTAAATAGTAAAGACTGGGTTAAGTTACAACTCACATTCTTTTCTTCAAGTACACTGTCTCCCGTAGATTATACATCTATGAGATTTGAGGTTCTCACAGCTGCGTTTCAGAGGATTCAAGTCGTTTGTGTTGACGCTGTGTCGTTGTGTGAGTGGTTCCCTACGTTTCGAAGGCGAGTACTGCGGTTCTTCAAAACGTCGGAAGCCACTCACCAAAGGACACAGCGTATTATGCCAGAAAATCTGAATCCTCATTTTGTAGCTAGTTTACATGTGAATATGTCTTAAACTGAATATTCAAGTCTCCGATCACTTGTTAACATATTGTACAGTGACACAGGTTCACATCCCAGAGGACTTGAACTTCCAGCAACACGGCTGTGAGGACTTCATATCTTCACGAATCTTGAATTCCTTACTTTGCATCCGGCCGAAATAAGGTTGAGATGCGAAAGCCCCACGCTACGTCTATCTTACATATGAAGGGCTTCTGACAATTTGGGTTGGAGCAGTTATGGAATGTTGGCCAGCAAAGGAGAACGGAATAAAAGAGGGGAAATGTCTGATCCGATGTCACTCTATCTCCCACTAATACCACATGACGTCAAACAGAAGTGACTCTAAAGTTACGTCTTGATTGGCCAATACTCAACGCTCCAGGCTGCAAAGAATACAGGACAGAAAGACAGTGCACGTGTCTTAAATACACCTGAAATAACCGGTTTTTCCTCTTGATTGGTAGTGACATCTGGTGGCAGTAGGACACAGAACTCGTATAATTTTAAGAATTCTAATTCCACTTGTTTAATAACACATGTCGTAATGTAAATACGCCTGAAAGCCCAAATAATATTTGTTACAGATATGTTACCGTATTGATTTATATTCTTCCGTCAGTAAACAATAGAAAATAATTGTACCACGTTTGATCAGTAGATGTCACCCTGTAGTGATATCGTGGCGGAAAGGGGAGAGGGAGGGAAGCAGGTGTAAGGCGATGGGCAGCATGAGTCCCCTCCTCCTCCTAGTTGGAGTCGTGTGCAAAATGGCGTAACGAAAGTGGAATATAGCTTGTGTGTCATTTGCTTTTAACTTGTTTGTAGTGTGTGCTGTTATGCGCTTGTCCGTGTACCAAAGTGTTGAATCCTTTAGAAGTATTATAATATTGCCTTTGTGGTGTAATTTTATACTCTAATGAAGCTGCAAAGTGAATGCCAGGTAAGCATGACTATGAAGTGGGTAGGATTGAAACGAACTGGACATGTCTTGTGACATTCGCCATGTCCTTCGCCGAGACGCGGAGAAATGCGCTGAAGTATTTAACCCGTAATGATACGTCCAGTGTTCGGTGCAGCTATTTAAGGGTAAGTTTAATTCATCCTACACTGAATAAGCTGTTTATAAAGTAACACGGCATTGGAAAGAAGTACAATATGTTGTCGCTTTTGATAGAAATTATAATGGCGCCATGAATATTGCTAACCGCCTGAGCCATGACAAGACCTTAAATAGAAAATTACACCAAAGAGAACATTGTTTAGAATATTTCTTTGCTATTTTGTATGTTTGTGTTTAACCATTTAAAGATTGAGATTACGCTGAATTATGTTACATGCTAAGTTCGTACCGCGCAGTAAACACACTCCGTCTCGATCATAAAAATCAGTCAGTTAATACTGTATATGGGCAGAACGTTACAGCGTTACAGACCGTTACAGGTCTTATCAAATTATGCATAAGATATTATCCCCTTATTTACAATCACGTCCCTTAATATTTTTAGACCAAAACGTTTCGTGCAGTCTACACATTCCTCCCATCTCACCTTCTTTGTCTAAATAGCCCTAATAATTTTACGAGAAATTTACTGCTAGTTTTAACAAGTTTGAGTATTAACACTGTTTAACGCTGATTTGAGTAGTCATATCTACACGTTAACTACACATTTCCTCCTGTGGTCTACTACATCCGACCTCTCCCTTGTACCAGTAAATACGCTACTGCTGGCAAAGCTGTCGGCCTCATAGGAGCATGGAATCCCTTGTCACGTGACGTCACGTTTGTCCCCTCTAGGGATGGAGCATCGGTAAAGATACAAAATATACGTAGTGAAGTAATGCTTGTAAAAGATCAGACTTCTTCTTGGGCTGTCAGCCTGAAATATATATTGAATTCTGTCGCCGTGAAACTTCAAGTCATATATCTGACTTGCACTAGTGAGACGCCATGTTGAAGTTACGACTTTGAACCGGCTACCTGATGGACGTTGTCAGCAAGACACCCATGCGATTGCTTCCTCTACATTTAACCGAAATTATTGTTATTGTTATTATTATTGTTGTTGTTGTTGTTTTTGTTTTTGTTTTTGTTTTTGTCACAGAGGAGGACTTTCTTGACAACACAATACAAAGGAGAAAATTTTTTCGTCTTCTGCGGAGACTGGCATTACAGGTGAATAAAAATGTAGCTTATTTTTTAAAATATTTCCAAGTCGGTGGTGTCATTTCGCTACAGCTATCGCCTTGTAATATTAACACTTTACGGGAAAAAGGGGGTTTAAATCGTGGGATATTAAAAATCTGGCAACTTTCTTGCGGTGAGAAAAAGGAATGTAGGAGGTAGAAAAGAAATTAGGAAAGAAAGGATTAAGAAACGAGAAAAGCTATTCACTGGAATATTAAACATAAGAACATTAAATATGTCAAATTCTCTGCTTTGGCTCCGTTGATTCCAAACTGTGTGTAGAGCTTAAAAGCGTTTCAGCTTTTACGAACCCATACCGGTTTTTGAGCTAAATTTAACAACAGGTCATCGTCCGTGCCATTATTCATACTTCTAGTCGTCGACCTGTCACAGCGGAGGTAGAGGCTCTGTGCCAGGCCATTCCGTGTGGGATTTGTGGTGGACAAAATGGCACTGGAACACATTTCCCCGAGTTCGTCGGATTTCCCCATCATTATCATTAAGGTAATGCTTCATGCTCATTCATTCATCACCGACGTCATGTAACCTTTCCAACTGGAAGTGTCATTAAATGATTCTCAGTTCTTCTTTCGTGTTATTTCAGCAAAGTCATATTATCATATCCATATAAGAGCTTTGGTGCTGCCATTATCTTATATCATCTTAACAAAGGTTGCTTATTGTTTTAGGCCTGTTTTAAGGCGACGAATTGTAAGCTGCAGTGGATATGATGGGGGAGACAATGAGCGATTTTAGGACAAGTAGAAATAGTCCACTTGGTTGACGGAGAAGAAAGTGAGGCGATAACGTTAGTACGAATCGTAGGCAGTGTCTCAGAGATGTTATGAGAGGTGCGGATAATTTGGATTATATTAGCAGGAAATTTATGAGTCAAGCTAAGAAAAGGGATAGAAAAATTTTATCAACATCAGCACTTTGTGATAAAATGTTCTTGGAATTTGGTTTATTATATTTTTTCGGAACGATTCTCTCCCCGCACGTGGCTGTGACTGTACACGTCGTTATAATTATACAGAAGAATATTTAAAGCAATATTACGTAGTATTCCTTGAAGCGTGTCACTCCCCAGCCGGGCAACGAGCTGTGCCAGGGTCTCCCTTTTGCGTCTTTACGATAGGAATCTGTTTCCTAGCAATAAATATAAAAATATGAAAGAAAATATGAAGTGGAGGAGGAGAGGAGTCATAAGGAAGGGGAAGAATCATGCGTGAATGAATTAATGTGGAATTTGAGCAGCTGTAATCCACGCTGGTCCTTCTGCAACCCAAACTTCTTTCCTTTCATGCTTCGGAGATTTATCCACTGAGAACAAGAGTATACTCTCTTCAGACAGAAATAAGAGAAAGCAAGACATTATCTGAGGTTTATGAAACAGGTATCTTGCTGTGACTGCATTGAGGTATCTGTACGTAGGTGGTGGGGGGGGGGGGGGGGGCGAATGGAGTGTTGTTAGGTGAATTAATTGTTAAATGAGTAAACGGAAGGACAAGTGATTGTGTGGATGGGTGGATTTTTGTTGGTTGGATGAATGAATTAATGGTAAAAGGTGAAGTTGTCCCTGTCAACGCCGCGAAGGCATGTAGGAAGAGTAGAGGTATACCTCCACTCATTCTTAACTCTTAACTTAGATGAATGTGAGTTATCAACTTCAATCTCCGGCTGCTTTATCCCCGTGAAACAACCCCGTTACCCATTGCAAAGGGGGCTGCGTTGGCCCCAGAGCCAGTCTTGACGTTTTGGAATATCTTGCCCCTGCCGAGACAGATTTGTAGATGAGTGGAAGAAGGAATTGTTGAAACATTAAGTCACTTTATCCGAAGAGGAAGCCGTATTGGGAGCGGCAGGAATTGAGGGCGAGGCAAAATGTGGTACATTCTTGGCGTCGATAACAAAGACAGGTATTCAGCGCCCCGTGGAAGAAGACCACTGTTAGCCTTTGCCGAGGAGGCAGCTTGTTGGTTCCCTACAGCTGGTTGGAATATACTGGCGAAGAGGAAACCTTTGCCCTTTCAAAGAATCGAACCCTGATCTTACCTCTGACATGGACTGTTCAATGGATCGAGAGATAGAGGGGTAGGAGGATATGTGTATTAATGCAATGAAAATAAATAGACAAATCTGTTTTCCGAAATTGTGCCTCAGAAATGGTCAATTTCCGAAAGAGAGAACACAGCGTTTTAAGAAATAACTGAAAGGCGGTATTTGTTACACACTTTACTGTAACCGTGCTTGTACTCGCGAATAGAGCCAACTTATGATGGAATGTTGAAGCAGTCCATTAGGCATAAACCTGTGTTCACATAAAAATTAAAACTGTTGCAATAAAAAATGTATTTCTTTGGTATTTTCCTTCTGACTTTTATGTCAAAACCAAAGTGTTATCGTCTTTAACAGGCCTCCTATAATTTTAACTTTGTTGGCCGGGTGAGCGACATCAAGTTTTCAATAAAGGCACTGCACCGTGAAGTGAGAAATCAGTACGTTTATTTGATTTGATTTTTCTTACTTCAAGATTCTCCGTTAGAAATATAATACCTTCCGTATGTGACTCATCCCGTTGTGTTAATTACGTAGAAAACAATAAATGTGTTTGTTCCAACATAAATTACATTTTTTATAGAACACACAGCTACATTTTTCGGCTTTTGAACCAAACATTATAGAAACTGTACAAATATTATATAATGGTATAATGCACAGCAATGCGATGAAAATTATTCAAAATAGATCTCAAACTTGCCAGTATGATATTCGTATTATATATCGTATATAGTATATATATGTCATGTTATTGGCAATGTTTATGGATGCCGTGTGTGACAAGTCTGAGGTCTCAATCTTGAATGATTTTGATTGCACGATTGCGTATTACACCTGTTAACAATTCTTTAACACAATAATAATGGCTTTGTTAAGAAGCCGAAACAAGCAGCTGTTGGTTCTATTATAAATATCTGTTGCTTTCTACAGATATTGTTATATATATGATACCTTTATTTCTGTAAGATATTCCTTCCCATAGCATAGGCTGGCCTATTTACTCTATACGGTTGAAGCATGTACTTAAAACCCTGGAGCTGATAGAAAATATTCACCCACACAAACTCGCTGTAGATATCTGCAAGTTGCCGGTTATAAATTGCAACTTCCATATATAATATAACAGTGTAACTTTCATGAACAGGAATCTGTGGTTGTTTCACGCCACAGTGACATTTGTCATTCCACTAAAAGCGTCCTGCTGCAGAACGTTTTAATCTCTATTCCAAATCCGCGCCCTCAAACAGTCTATCTACACAAAATTTCGGCAGTATTTTAATTGACAATCATTACAATAACTTGTCATGGCTGTCAGTAGTGAAACTGTCGTGCTGCGTTGCCATATTTTCAGTGTGAAATGTAGTAAAACTGTACCACACTGAATCCTGTGGCGAACCAAACATACACTCCAATTGGCTCCCATATTATTTCCTATTGAAGAATAAAATCGCACATTTTGTCCTGTAGAAATAACACTGGAATATCCGTTGAAATGGAGTACGTCCCACAAATGCCTACAAATGTGTTCTGTACGAGTTTAAATACCCGGCATTTACGTAACAGACATACAAATTCAAACTTTTCTTTTCCCCTTTGTCCTTCTAGTGCTGACGTCATGTAAAATAAATCATCCCTACAATTTTATAAAGCGGCGCAACATATGAGTACATTCTAAACAGAAGCGTATAGAAAAAAGCAATACAGGTCCATTATTATTATTATTATTATTATTATTTATCGCCTTTATGCAGGGCGTTCACAGTTATATACCTGAAACAGACCATGTTTCTAGGGTGTATAAAGTTGCAGCTACTCTGTGGTTACAATTTCTAGTACATGTATATTAGCACTTTCCAAAGTATATGTGCAGTGCCCAATATGGCTGTTTTCTGTAGTTCCTTGATGTCGTGCACTCCCGGTGTGTTGCTCAGGTGTCTTCTGTCTTCATGGCTCGCACAGAGACAAATTTACCCTTCACGTTACTTGCATACTTCCTCACATACTTACGCGCGTAGCGAGGTATATATAATAATCCAGTTACTTAGTGACTAATTTCAGTTGTGGTGAATAGTGGGCACTGTTTTCAGATACATACTTCAGATCCTTCCGCGGCTGCAGCTTTTTTTCTGAAGTGCACGATCTGAGCTGAAGAGAGTTCAGATTCCTTAGACTGTGCTCGGTGCTTCAGGCAATTTCATACCGGAAGAGGACGAGAACGTGCACGAGAAGAGTTGTAAATTCTACCATTTGTAATGAAAACCACCTCGGATTGAAAAAAAAAAAGAGAGAAGTTTAGGTAGAAGTAAGCCAAAGAGAAACAAGCTGGCACCTGATTACTACATAAATTTATAAAAGGTTTTCTCGCCAATTGACTTTATGTTTTCCATTCCCAATTTATTGTTCTTCTGGCGTCAACTTCAAACTCCAAAAGACGTTAATTTAACTGCACTTTTAGACTTTCAGTTCCCTGTAATTCATGTTCAGTTAAGGGGCGCAGAAATGAAAATTGAAACATTTTTTATTTATATTTGTTTTCACAGAAGTTCCTACGCAAGATTCGACCAATCCAGTTAGTCTTGCTTCGTTTTACTCTGTGTATCTTCCAACTTCAGTCAGTCTATTAATCATGCCCTGTAGCACCATTTCTTCCTTAGCCAGTAGCACAAGGTTTTCTGCGCATTTCACATTGCGAATTACTTGATTTTACAGTATACCGTCGAAAAAATCGGGACTGCTGTTGTATGTGATGAATTATAATAGACTTACAAGCAAATGTGATCAGCTAATTAATGGGGTAGAACTCGGCTAAGATATGATCAGCCTTCATCATTGCAGTCGATACATAAAACGAGCCTCCAGGCGAGTCCTTCATGATTACACGTCACATGCTGTCTTCCTTCGTGCCTAGTCTTCTTGCCTTCTTATTCGTCTTTTACTTTGTTTTCTTTTCAACCGCCTTGTTTCTTTCTTTCCGCTCTTTCTTCTTCCTTGTTCTTTCTTCTCTTGTGTCCTTCTTTCTTATGTTCATTCTTTACTCCTTTTCCAGCTTGTGCCAAACCTCTCTAAAGCGTGAATCACGTCAATTCTGCCGTAAAATTTTCATATGCTTATGTATTTATTTCTTTATATCTACATGTATATTAGTTACATCATCAGCAGCAACAGAATATAAGCCATTTTCTGGCTTGTACTGTACCATCATCATGGGTGTTGGTCTGTCCATTTTTTTTAGTCTCCACATGTTTCTTCTGCTGGATGGAATGTTTTCAGACAGTAACTTTGCGTGTATCATTCATTCTCAATAATTGTATCCTGTTACATCTATAACTTGCAGTATTTTAAACTGTATACAGTCAATTCTGCTAGTACGCGATAGTTGCATTGTTGTGAGACGTCGCTGTGTAGAAAATCGCGTGATAAGATTAGGGACAGATCAGAAAAAATTTGGCCCGTCATCCAACCATATATCTTCACACTGGTCGCTAAAATTGCGTAATAGCCAACACGCTTATTCGGAATTTCGCCTTATACAAGCAACATTCACCTGTCCATCGATTGCATTATAGTCAATTCGCTTTAGCGAAACACGCGTAATAGCATACCTGATTGTATATTCAGTTTTCTTATTTCTCCATTTGTTTTATAGTCATATAATTTATGCCCTGCAACTGACCTCAACAATTACACCTCCTCCGCCTCAGTTGTTCTCTCAACGTTGTCAGGTACATTGCTGCTTAATTACTGGGATGGGTCCACTCGGTTTTGAAGGGCAGTTTCTTTTTTATGCTTATGAATTAGCTGGTCTCATTTCATGGGAACGTCTTACCAAAATATGTTACAGGCCCCATATTTTTGTTTCTCCATCCTCGCCCGTTATCCAGCCCATCACAAACGCTTTGACAGCAGTAGAAAAGTCAGCAGGAGTTCCCATTCGCGTCCATCGTTATGCTTCCCGCAAAAGAGTATAGGACAGACCACTGCAGAAGGAACGTAATATACATCAACTGCAGCAACTTGAGACGTCGAGGTTTCTTATATATGAAAGCAGCCGATACGTACTGACACGGGTGACAGATCTTCTCATCTCTGAAGAACGTCAGAGATGGATTATTAGTCTTAAAAGAAATGCCACGAAGTCGCAAACTCAGCTGACACAGTTTTATAAAGCCAGAACATGGCACACGTTGTAACGAAAATCTGCAGATGAACAAAATATCCAGTGGTGGTTGTACTAATGTGAGGATTCCAGTTCAACGTTATTGTCTTCCGTGATGTTGGTAGTACTTGTGAGAGTGACGTAATATTCCCATGCGATTAATTTCTTTGGGCGTTTTCTGCATAGTCTAATACACGAAATTTCGGGTGTAGGTTTTTTCACCACCTTGAAGGAAAACAGACTGTCCCTACGTGGTTTAGCTTCATGTAATTGTCCTCACAAAATAAACAGTCCTTCTATGTACCGTTTTACAAAGAGAGTCAATTACATGACGTCAAACATAGCTAATATTTGGAGTAATTATTTTTGTGACTGGGAAGCTCTCGACTTCTGTGATGTTTCAGAAGGTTATTCGTTTCCAATATCAGGCAGATGCAAAGAGTGTCTTCATCGTTGGCTCCCTTAAATTGAGTAGCCCACTCTTTATACGATTCTCCTTCTCGAAGAAAGAAATATTTAAGAGTGAAAAATATTGCATGTTGTCGGAACTGCATAACTTCTACGTAAATGAAAAACATGATTCTAAGAGTACAAATAATTATCGTATGTTCAAAATGGCCATTAATTTATATATTAAAATACAGAATCTAATATATTAAATTATTCAGTTATTCAGTATTGAGATACGTCTTTATAAAGAATGAATGGTTTGTGGCATGCTTTAGTGACAGAATAATCTTTGTAATGAATAGCATTAAATAGCGAGTTCTACGTTCGACCTGCTGAAAAACCGAATTTCGATTCCAATTAAGGGCTGTCTAAAATGTCAAACTGTGTATCACTTTCTTAAAGTGGATATAACGTCCTGTCCGTTACCCTGCACGGTAATTACTGTTCGTACATTGATGCTAGTCGCTTCACTACATGTCATTGATCTTTTCTTGTTTCCTTCAATATTTCACATACTGACCTTCCCTAATATGTGTATATGTAAACATATACTGGGTGTCAAGTCTCTTTACCGATACTACACTGACGTTCCAGGGAAACAATACCTTATCTACAACCAACAATCTGCGTACTGTTAGGTACTTTACTCTCTCGATAAATCCACCTTCAAGGCACCCGATACGTGCATGTGTGTCGTAATGCAAATGTCCTAACGCGGTGCCTACTTCGTTATTCCACAACTGTCTGATCGTTTCCATTCCGATTCCGCGTGGCCTTGTTGTTACTGTCTCAGACAGCCTGTATTTGTAGTTTAATAAAAATTGTTAATGGGAATTACAATTAAGTTCCATTTCGTAGTTGTTTTCTTTGTCGGTTCCGCATTTGGAAAGGAATTCAACAGAAACTGGTAGACAGAATTCAGCTTCAAATGTCCTGAAGTATCCCTGTTTATACCGTATTAATGAAGTCGAGTAGTGAGGGCGTGTCATCTCGGTCGGATGGAGGAAACCAGCTTGCATACTGAATTTTGGTGACAGAACAGAAATCTAGACGGGCATGTCAGGGGGAGAATTTAGCAGAGCTTCTGTCGTATCCATGGGTCACGAATGTCTTAACCTTGGACCCGGATGTAAACAGGGCTGCTTTTTACTCTTCATAAACAGTTTTTCATAGCTACCACATACCTTGTGTTAGGCAAATATATTCTCGGAAGTTCAGCATCAGACGTCGCGTGCAGTTCACTAATTGGTCGAATCGGGTTTGGTTCCCGGCAAGAGCGAGATGTTTTCCTGTTCTCTGAAGCGTCAAGACAAGGACTGCGGCCCACCCGGCCTTCTGTTCACTGTAAATTGGCGGCTTTTTATCAGGGAGTGAAGGGAGAAGTCATTAATCTGACCATTCACATCCGTCTAATATTCAGATTAGGAATGCGTGGAGCTATACCTTGACTCCCAACTGTACTTCTCTGGTTGCTTTAGTTTGTACAGAGTTGTAAATAGATAAAAACACAAGCGAAGAAATACATTTGCAGCTCGCCATTAAAATAAGCAAACTAACATGAATGTTGAAATTTAAATTACTCCTTGGAGCACAGCAACTTAAGGTACTTGGTTCGATTATTCGTTAAAGATTTCACGTAGAGGTGTTCGTAAAACCAATAATATTATTGGGGGTTGGACACTATCACCATATCTTCTACAGACACTTTTTCTGTCACCTCCCTTCAGTAGCTGTCCGACTTTAAAGGATTTTCTTACTTGATGTCCCTGAAATTTCGTCTCGTGTCATCTCATCTGGCTGTGTATTATTGTGATTATTATTATCCGACAGCGCGATGTGTAACGGCTGCAAACCGCGTGTGCAAAGACATCGATATCTTTAGGAAGCCCGTTACTTCTTTAAAGCAGTTTTTGTGCTGAAACTGGACATTTCTCACATTTCTTACCTTAACTTATTTGTATTTCTTCAGAGTGTAGGGGTTTTGCCGCAGTAATTTTACATATCTCTTCCTGAAATATTGAATTCTTTTGATTGCCTGTTTGTTTTTTAGTGTTTGTGTATTTGTGCTCTTTTTGTATTTGTTTCTTCTTCATGCTGGCTTTATAATAGGCATTTTTGGTGTTAATCTTGCACATTAATAAATACCGATTGATTATTATTATCATCATCATCATCAACTCCTTTATGCAGGGTATTCACACTTATATACCTGAAACAAACCATGTTTCTAGGGTATACAGTGTCGCAGCTATTCCGCGCGTACTATTAATGACGCATATAATCGTGTCTTCAATATTAAACTCCTGTATGCTTCTACATTAGCACTTCCCGCAGTATGTGTGCTGTGCCCAATATAGCTGTTTTCTGTAGTTCCTTGATATCGTGCTTTCCTGGTATGCTGCTCAAGTATTTTCTGAAGGATTTTGAAATGGTTCCAGTTGCTCCTATTATTACAGGCCGCACCTTTGTTTTTACATTCCACATGCACTGTGTTTCTATTATAAGGTCTTTATATTCTAAAATCTTCTCGGCTTCTTTCTTTATCACATTTCTGTCTCCCGGGATTGCTACATCAATTAGCATACAGGTTCCTTTTTCATTATCCCGGATTATGATGTCTGGTTTATTGTTGGGGATGGTTCTGTCGGTTTGCACTTGTTGATTCCATAATATTATTACCTTGCCCACTTGACTTGTTTCTACTGATTTTGGTACATGTTCATACCAAAGTTCACTGTCTAATTTTACCCCTAGTTCCCTACATATGTTGAAGTGTAATTGAGCACACACTCTATCATGTCATTTGATGTATTGTGCTTTTGCCAATATTGGGGACGCTGACATAATGTGGTCTACTCTGTCCTCAAATTGGTGACATAATCTGCCTTTACTATCTGTTTCTGTTTGCAATATTTTTGTTGCATGGTATTTTGTTTGTAGTTATTATTATTATTATTATTATTATTATTATTATTTGTTTTCACCTTTACGCAGGGTACTTACATTATGTACCTGAAACAAACTGTACATGTGGGGCATGTAGTGTTGCAGCTGTTCTGTAGCTACAGTTTATGGCATATGTAATATTACTGCCCATGTTGAATGTTTTGTACTATACATTAGTACTGTCCGAAATATGTGTGCAGTGCCCAGTAAGACTGTTTTCTATAGTTCCTCGATTTCGTGCTTTCCCGGTATGTTGCTCAGGTATTTTCTGAATGATTCTGAGATGGTTTTAGTAGCTCCTATTATTACTGGTGTCGCATTTTTCAACACTCCATATGCACTGTATTTATATTGTATGGAATTATCTGCTTTTTCCGTGATCACATTTCTGTCTTCTGAAGTTGCAGTGTCTGTTAACATGAGTGTTTCGTTTTCCTCATCACGAAACGTAATGTTCGGTTTATTGTCAGGAATATATTTTTTTCGGTTTGCACTTATTGATTCCATCATATGTTTGCCTAAACTTTATGATCTGTTCCTACTGATTTTGGTACGTGCTCATACCTTCGTTCATTGTCTAATTTTACCCATATTTCCTTGCATATGTTAAAGTGCAGTTGAGCACACACTCATACTTATGTATTTTTCTTTTGCCAATATTGGGCTTGCTGATATAATGTGGTCAGTTTTCTCGTCAAAGTTTTGGTACAGTCTGCATTTGCTGTCTGTTTCTGTTTGTAATAGTGCTGCTATTATTTGACTTTCAGTTTGTGCTTTCACATCTCCACTCGAGAGCCATAGGAATTTGTCTTATTCACTAATAACCTATCTGCCTTTCTAATATACTGGCCATACGTTATTTTTTATTATTATTATTATTATTATTATTATTAATTCTTGTCAGTTATCACAGGCCTTTCCTTCCTGGTACTTCTGCTCTTGAACCAACGGTGATTCCCACCGCTCAGGCTTGAAGTTACAGACTGTATAGTACTTCCCATATTATGTGTGATATTCTAAGCATTATGTCTAGGCAGTTATATTAGACTACAAGAAAGAGGATTTTAAATGTGAATTGGATTGTAACGACATGATTCCGTATAGGGTGGCAGAACTTGGTGGTGACACCGTTGGTTCAAATAAGGGCAGTGAATGAATTAGTTCCTTATTTATCCAGTCAGTGTGAAGTAGATTCCGTAAAATATTTTGAATTCCATCTAATTTTGGACCCTTCAGTTTCTACTTCCATCGAGCTTTCCTTCTGTCTTTTTCCTTTCTTCCTTACGCTTCTCTTCTTTTCACTCAGATCCACAAAAGCGGGAAATTGCTCGGTCGCCTGAGTAATTACCACCGCGATTTAAATTAGTATACAGTTAAATTAAACGTCTCCACTTGTTGCAAGTAATTAACCTTGCTTGCTTAAAAACACGGATTTATAGAGATACACGGGATTGTAAAGTAACCATTAATTTTTTCCAGTGAAGCGTTAAGGAACAGGGTTTCACAGTCTTAAAATTTCGTGCTTTCAGTTGTCGCCCTTTATCTTGCAGAGATATAAAAATCTTGATAAATGGATACCCCTTTTTAACACTTTAAAGACGAAGCGTATCTGTTTTATATAAGGACTCAGTGCGTACGGCGCTGTAAACACTCTCCACTTCGGTTATAAAAACCAATCTCTTAATGTTTTATAAGACAAAAGTTGCTGTTTGTTCTGAGATCCCTACAAAACACATAAACGCAATGTGGGCACCACGTAGAATTTGTTAATGTTAAACCTGGTCGTATGTAAAGTTACCGCTAGGCTTTAAAAGGTTAAAGTACTTCAAAATTTAATAAACGTATAAGATAAATTGATAAAAGATCAGTACACCGAAGGGGTCAGCAATTCGAGAAATGAATACCTCTTTAAGAAGCGCGTTCGCAAAATTGCGAAACGCGACTATTAGCTTTGTCATACCTGTCTGTCTGTTTGTCTGTCTGTCTGTCTGTTTGTCTGTCTGTCTGTCTGTCTGTCTCTGTCCGTGCGCCCACATGCAACAATTCGGCTCGCGCTAGACGGATTTTCATGAATCAGATGTAGGTCTATTATCAGAACCAACTCGTACAGAATTCAAATTGCGTACGACTTGGTTCTGATAATATATGTGAAAACATACATACACGGTATGGACAATTTCAATTTTAAATAAGATTTTCATGAAATTTGATATTTTTATATTTTTCGAAAACCTGTCAAGAAAATTCACGGTTGCTTAAAATTTGAAAAGATTGGAAGGTACTTTACATGAAAACTTAGGTACATTTATGATAATATTTCGCTCAATTCTTCGAAAAATGAGAAATATTTCAGACAAAAATTGTAGAAAAAATCAAGACGCATTTTATATTCAAAAACTCTTTTTCCGCAAATCGTGCCGCTTATGAGATAACGTGGAAAAATATTGTAGAACCAGACAGGACACAGATGACAATATAATACGGCGCATGCGCACTGCATGCTGGATGACTAAGTCTGCGCACGCAAACACACACACACACACACACACACACACACTCAGAATATGTAACACTTAATGCCTTTCCACGGTAACAATGGTTACGTAATCGCGCTTCTACGTTACTTTATACATGCAGTGCCTCTTTTGTTAAATAAGGAATTGGAGTGTATTTATTTTATTTTAAGGTCTGTGTGTGTGTGGGATCAGTAGAACAGCTAAATGCACATTTCTTTACTATAGTCCGTGAAACTCTTTCCCTTCCCTGCGGGCTTGTGGATGTGACAAATGATCACCCGATTCTTCTCACTCCATGTGGGTTTCAGGTGACCTATGACCTCAGGGAGTCTCGGTGATTTGTTAACGTTGTGCCTGCAGTATTGCCAGCACTGCTATCCAATTAGCTTATCAGAGAACCAAGTCGCAACCGACCTGCTGGGCCGTGTGCATGTAGCTACAAATTTCATGACTTACGTGACAAATCAAGGCGAATAAACGGGGCAGAGCATGTAGCACATACTGTATTGTTAGTAAGTAATAATATGAGATATTTATCGGAAAGTCTGAATGGAAGAGATTACTGGGAGAATTAGGCGAATGTGGGAGACATTAAGGAAGAGGGTGTGACAAGGCGGAGTGGATTTATCAGTCTCAGGTTTGTATACAGTTTTGGGCCCTTGTTAACACGGCAGTGATTCTTCGAGTTCCATTAATTCCGGGGTATTTCTTAATCATTCGTCCGCCTATTAAGTTCTTAGAAAGACTGACATATCTGAAATGTTCTAAAGCTGAGTGAAACGTGCTAAATCCTTGCCTGTACTCAAGGCCCTGAATTGTAGTTTTAATTCGTAATGAATATAGCGACGTTTGTAAATGATGTTTATCAACGTAATAAATTTCGGTAAATGTGAAATATTTTTAGAAATTGCACATCTAAATTACAATAGTGTGTTGTTAAGTTCCTTTTTAAACGTAGATTAATTCTTTGTCAGTTACAAATAAAATATATATAGGTCTACTTGCCTCCAGCGAGCTAAGAACCCTGGGTCCCATTTTTGGATGAGTCGTCATTAAATAACCTGGTAAGGCTATTTCCTTACCCATTTAAAATTTATAGATTACTTGGTAGTATCATGTTTAACATTAATTGTGCAGCTGGCGCAGGAGCTATGCTTATATCCTGCACGTGATACCAACAGTAAATAGTGATCATATCCCTAAACAGAGTTAACCGTATGATCTTTAAAGTGGGTGCTGATTTTAATATTTTTTTAATTTGCATGAAATGTGAAGCCGTTTTAAATTCTGTACTGCGTCTGATTACTTTATAAAGTCAGATAAAATGGTATGGCTCGTCCTTCGTTTCAAATAAAAAATTAAATTTACTCAGAGTGGCCGCATGCTACATTTTATGGAAGGTTTCTCTTTTTTAATGTGTATGTAAACAAGGTTGTACAAACCGAAAAAAGTTTCCCTCGTCCAGCAAAGCCATAAGAGTAAAAAGTGTTTTATTTCTACTAAAACGGTTCTGTAAATCAAACCTGTGCCCTGTTTGTAGGCTTATGAAAAGTAATGACACATCTGGCTTACTCTGCAGATGTCTAGAACATTTCTCCAGTTAATTTTTAAATGATTTTCTTACAAGGAAAGTACTGTGCAGGTCTAAATCTCCCGTTATGAAAAAAGTTAGGACTTAGCAGCTGTCATTCCTGGTTTCGTATTAGTGATATCCGATCTCAGATCTCAGGCACAATTTCGAATATCTCAACTGAGGTGTTCTGAGATTCCATTTATCAGTTCCTCTAAACAAAATCCGGGATAGTACTTTAAACTAAGCCAAGACTGCCCTCTTTCTTACTGACGTGTAACGAGGTTGTTTATTTTACTGAGTTTCTTTAGTCTTCCTCAGTTACCTTCATGAATCCGCACCCGTGCCGAGCAGTCTCCTGGATTGCATTATATACCTACTTATATCACCTACGCTCTCGTTTTACTACTAAAGCCACTACTGTTTCTCTGCCCTTATTCTGTCCAATAAGTTTCCTCGTTGCCTCAAAACAAGTTGTGCCTTACTGGCTGTATTATCACATTTGAATTTGAGGTAAAACGGAATCCTATTTCGGCAACAGGATCGGTCATCCGGACTGATTATCATCTGTGACTTTACCCTGCTTCCCCAAGCAAGCACTTGAGAGGTACCAGGGTCAAGATCTTTCGAAACGTCGATAATTATTTACAGGTCCACACAGCGTAACATCACACATTTCTAACGTTCTTCAACGTCGCTGTGAGAACTTTAAATCTCGCGCAGATACGACCGTTTCATTTTGGTATATGCAAGTCAGTGAGAGCCCAGGTGTAATAATTTAGGTTAATCATGGCTTTCTGCAGTTTCTCCCAGCGGATTCGGATATCTACCTTAAAGTAGGCCAGCTTTCACATCTTTCCGGTCATTGTTATTCAGAATTACCTTTCTGCCCGTATCGTATCACGTAAGTACTTGAGAAAGTGTCTCTAAGTGTATTAAGTAATGCATAAACTTGTATATATCCTTAATTTCATCGTTCCTTGGCCTGTAATAGAGTGTATAAAGCCACATACTAACAAAACTACGTCTAAACTCACAGGTTGTAATACCGTTTAACTCCGATTAAAAGGAGGTTCCATCAAAGTGCATCTCTGCTCTTCCAGGTGTATGACGTGGGGTTAACAAAAATTGGCTCGGCGTTTTCTCTTTCTCTCTCACTGGTTCGTGGCTTGCGGAAAGCACTTGCTTCAGAATCGATGCTGTAGAGATGTGGGTGAGGTTGTTTTTACTCGCAGTCCTGGTCAGGGCTGCTGCAGGGGTGACCACAAAACGGGGTCACAAACAAATTGCTTACCTTCTCTATACGTCCTGTTTTGCAGTGAGTTCATACCCAATCAGACTGCATGCGTTAATGACCTGTGTTAATCCTAGGAGGTCAAGGCTGTTAGGTACCGAATGGAGGCAAGGAAGGAGGCACAGAAATGTCCTCGTAGTGTAACTACACGAGGAAACACTGGGCGTTTGTATTCAGCCTGGCGATGTTCTAATTAAGTTTCCACCAACCCAAATACCCTTCCTTCGCCAGTTTTATGCCGTAACTCCAGTAAACAGAATTCTCCTTGAGAAGCTGCTAGTCACCCAGTAACTCAAGGAACTCCATACCTTTTATGTCTTTACCCGCAGTTTCGTCAACGTGTTTAGAACAGGCTGCCACCGGACCTTATTTTGAAGACGATGAATCTAGTATAAATTATTACACTCTCGTCTCCTAACATGCACTTCAATATTATTCTTATATGCGAATTTTAGTCACTCTAGTGACTTCTTTCCGTCAGAACTTCGGTATAAAATTTCATAACAATGTTTTATCTTTCTTATATTGTTCACGCCGCGCGTTGTCGATAATGAAATCACACAAAAGGCAGTTCAACAAAATACACTCTATTTGTTCCAGATATTCTGTGTTACAATGTCTTGTTAATCAGTTCGACATGTTTCGATCCCTCATGGGATAATCATCAGGGATTCGTGTCAAAGTAACTTTCAAAAAAGAGAACTGGCAATGTATATACGTATTAAAAAGATGCAAAAAGATATAAAATGACGATGAATTAAGATGTAGGCGATTTTGTAATGGATGCCTGATGCATTGTGTAGTGGAGATTGTCTACATATGTACGGTTGGATGAGACAGTACCGTCAGTCGTGTATGTACCATGTCCATCTGAATTTCCATGATTTGAAAATGTAAGTCATATTATATAGGAAGGCCTACAGATCACGATGCTCGTTTTTGAGTTGTCTCCATCCTCCTGGTTGTCCTCAGCTCCCTCAGTCTTTGCCTTACTGGCTCGGGTGAGTAGAAGAATACCCAGTCGAAAAGGCTTGTTACGGCAGATCTGTATAAATATGTAGGCAAGAAGTGTCGTTATTGTACCGACAGAGCTGCCGATTACACTGTTGAACTCTTTTGTGTAGTTGTCCTGTTATTCTCGCATTGATTACTGACAGTACCTTCAAATATGCCACGATTGTCTCCTCTCAAGTGCTTACCCTCACAGATCGTCGTCCGGCTGCATGTTGTCGCTTAACAAACACTATTCTCACAGAAGTAGTGTCCTTTAATAATTTAAGAATCTTCACCGTACAGTGTGAACTCTTGTGGTTGCTTTTTGCCCTTTGCTTTCTTTGTTGCTTGGTGTCTCATTTGCCATCTGTCTTTTTGTTCCCCGTCTTAACGAGTTCAAAATTTAATAAATTTAATCCCTTTCGTCCAAATAAGGAATTATTTTGGTGAAGCGCCATATCTCTTTTTCTCTTTTTCCCTCTCTTTCTTTCATAATTTTTCTTAAGTTCCCAGGGTTCTTCTCCTTCTATCCTTTCGTTCTCTTCATGTAGACAACCTTCCTATCATTCCCTTGTCCGTTCATCCTTTCTTTCTCTCTTCAGACTGCTTGTTACCCCTCTATCCCTCGAACTATGTTACTCCCTGTTCCGCATTCAACATACTGTTTATGTGCTAACCTTGAAGGGGGTTAAAGGGTATCTAAGAAGCAGATATTAGGTAGATTGGTTGTTATGTGTGTGGAGTGTGATTAATGGAGCAGCTATAAGAAATGGGTATGGCCGGAAACCGCAAATGCGAGAATGACGTGAGTGGCAAGGCTGCTGAACAGGATCAGGATCGATACAGCCTGCGTTAATAAATTAAATACACAAATTGAAGTGTTAATCTTTTGTATGGGAACATCTTTAGTGCAGAATATAGTACTTGTGCACGCAAGGGTTTCATCAACGAGCAGTGGATTTAGTTGTAACTGCTTGTCGATGGTGGTAGTGATGATAATAATTTGTAATCTGTGTTGCTGTTCACACCATAGGGTCATAATTTCTTCCTTACAAAAAATGTTTAATCCTTCTGTTCTCTGAAATGATAAATAAAATGTGGCCCCTGTGTTCTGGAATCTTTCCTAAAATTATACTTCTTTGTCTAATGCAAATACATAAACATTTGTTTTTTTTTTTTCCATTGCGCAACATCTCCGAGTGGGCCAGGGCCTCCATTATCGAGGCTTCACGGTCACACTGAGACACACCACACTCAGTAGGACTCTTCTGGACGAAGCATCTGCCTGTCGCAGAGACCTCTACCTGACAACACACAACACTCACAAGAGAAAGACATCCATGCCCCCGCCGAGATTAGAACCCCAAATCCCAGCATGCAAACGGCCGCAGACCCATGCCTTAGACGCGCGGCCATCGGGATTGGCAGAGTTGTATTTAGAATATTCAGTTATTAAATATAAAAGTATGCATGTTGTGGGTGTTCGTACTTTATTGCGACTTCTTAAAACATTATGGGGAAATGGAAGTATAGTTCCACGGTTTAGATGCACGTTATATTGAGTTTCACGTCTCGGCCGCTTGACCTTGGGGAAAGAGTCATGACACCCATCACATAAGAGGCAGTTTGGAGCCTAGAGCCCGTGTGGACTCTGGTGAAGAGACATATGTCGGACGCTGCATGTCGGAATTTATGGCCGACGGCTTCCTCGGGAGTTCAGCCCGCACCCTTGGTATTGTGCTTACTGAGACGTCTTGACTGTACTTTATGTTTTTATTTACTTGATAAACACTCATAACTAAGGGCACGAAATTGAAAACGAGTGTGATAATAGAAACAGTGAGAAACAAAAACAGATAACTGAAATAATTGAATTATAACATAATCATGACACTTTTCCTATTCAGGTTCGTAATAAAAAAGAGAATAGGTGTGTGTTAGCATTTGGGGGATGGCTAACGCAACAGCTGGAATGTCATACACTCCCTCATTCCCTAAGCTTCGTGTTTCTTCTACTTACGCATGCGCACTGCCACTCCTACAATCGGCCATCTTAAACCTTGACAAGATGGCTGACACTGTGGTAAGGCTTGCGCTACAGCGAGCTAAGGGCGCATTATCTGACAAGTTCTCGGAAGTACGATGAATTGTCTCCTTTCTGCAAAGTGTTAGCGGGGCTGACACGGTTAACATGAACGCACCGCCACTGATTGCCATCCTACAGCTCTGTCTCTGAGCGACTGTCCGTCACTCACGCACCGTTTTGTTTGATTCCAACTTTAGCTTTTGTATGACACGAGGTTTTGATTAATGGCATTGTATCGTTATTGTACTTGAAAGAAAGAACCCTCCTATAGTGGCGTGCATTTACTGCCACCTCGCGGCTTTTCCTGCAACTTGTTTATTGCTTGTTTATGGTTAGAAACCGCCCCATGTTTTAACTTTGGTTTTAACGATGAAAATTAGGAGACGTCATATTATAAAATAAGAAGATTAAAAATTTAGTTACGCACGATGTCAGAAATATAAAACTGGAAATATGAAAACTTATTAAGTTTTCGCCTGTTATCTGATTCAAGGTGTGTGCCTATCATTAATATATTCGTATGGCTTGAACAGTAGGCCTGCAGGGTATAAAAGTGTATAGTGAAAAAAATTTAGTCTTCTTATTCTTTTATACACACACACACACAAACACGCACGCACGCACATATGTATATGTGTGTGTGTGTGTGTGTATATATATATATGCCGATCCCAGTGGCCGCGCGGTCTAAGGCATGGGTCTGCGGCCATTCGCTTGCTGAGATTATGGGTTCGAATCCCGCCGGGGTCATGGATGTCTGGCTGTTGTGAGTGTTGTGTGTTATCAGGTAGAGGTCGCTTCGCTGGACTGATCAGTCGTACAGAGGGGTCCTACCAAATGTGGTGTGTCTGAGTGTGATCGTGAAGCCTCGATAATGAGGAGGCCCTGGCCCACTGGGGCTGTTGCGCCGTGGAAACAAAAACAACAACACTGTAGAAAATGCATGGCAGACACTCGAAGATACATAATTTGTTAAAGTAATCAGTTATAAAAACTCATTTTCATTTAGACATGAAAACAGTAAATAAATTACCTGTCTGTCTCCAATTTTGCGAAGGCTGGTTACACAGAATAATGTTGCTTGAAAGCGATCCCAGAAGAACAGAAGAAACTGTCAGTATAAACACGTCTACTTTTATGAGCAGAATGAAACAGCCATGCGTTGTGTAGTTTTCAATTAAACTTCAGTAGTATAACACAAGTAAAAGTTAATTAAGATATAATCTTAAAACAAACAGTTTGTTTGAACCTGAAATTAATTTTCTTGTCATCTTCAAATTGTAATCAAACATAATGCACAGACAGAGACTGAGCTCAGAGAAAAAATTCTGAAGTGGCATCGCAAAATTAGTAAGGTGCTTGTCGCGTACTCAGTAAGCGTAAAGGACGTCATTCTTTAGATGAAGGCAGTTGAAGAAAAGCAGGATTAATACCAGAATTTATTTTTTCCTAAATATTACGCTGGTGATCACGCCACGACATTGTGAACAGTATCATTACGTTATTAGTCTAGACAAGACCTTCCTTATGTCGGTTTGTCTTTGATTTCAGTGGAAATTAAATGCAACCTTCAGTTACTTAATGACAGCGCCACAAGATGGCAGTAATAAAAGGCGGTTTATTGAATGCTTTAATTGGTAATACAGTGTCAAATTGTGCTGAATATATTCATACTGCTGCATCGGGTATAGTATCAAGCTGTCTGTGCTCTCTTGGAAAGCGCTCTTCTTCTGCCTTATAATGGTTTAGTGTACGTTAGTGGTCTGAAACAACATTTGAAATTCGTCTGTACTGGTACATAATTAAGGGCTTAGCTTATAGTGACTGTAATAACTAAAGTACTCAACCTCTAAAATGACAACAAATCTGTGGTACAAGAAGTATGTAGTGATAGAAACTACATGTTATGATCAATAGCGAATTATTAACGAGAAAGCACTGCACAGAATACTTGCAAAAGAAACGGCAGAAACCGCTGTTTGATGTAAGACATCCAATTATGTTTAAACCGTTAACTAATTAATTAATTAATTAATTAATCTCCGCCAAACACAGCTATACACTTATTGTCTAAAGATAAGCTACATGATTCGGCCCTACCGGAACAACATCAGGCTACGCAAAACAACTTAAAATGAACACAAAAATGTGTATGGTGCATACATATATACTTGTAAGTTATCACGTACTTTTGCAAATATAAATGTTATATAAATGCTTTCTTAATGTCTTAAACCTTGGAAATTACGAGTGTCTTTTTTAAGATGAAATGGTGTTAGTTTACGCAGCTTATGACAGAATGTGTGGTCCTAGAAAATTGTTATAAACTTTGTCAGATCGTTTAGCCCTCACAAGACGTGAACAAGGAAATATGTACGAAATACAGTTCAGTGACTGAAGACACTGATTAAAATTATCGGTGCAGACCAGCAAATGTTCGTAGCTGATTGTAATTAGTATGAGTGCTTTTTAATGATGTGACGAGTCAAACTGCAAAAAGTTTTTGATCGCATTAATTGGCTGCGCAGCCCCAAGTGTTATTTCTAACAATAAAGAAGTTATATTGATTATTATCAGAAGTTGTTTGATTGTGGAAGTCACGAGTCTCATGTTTCGCCGCACACTGACCAAGTCATCACATTTAGTGCTCTAAATTTTATATTGGTTGAGGCAGATGCTGCACCTGCTAACACCAGGTTTTTCGCAGTGCGTAGCCCATTCCAACTTAGTTACAAAGGATGCCACTAACCTACTCGCAAGTGTTTTAGTATTTACACACTTCATAATATTTCCTCCTCAGCTTGTGGTTGTTTTGTGTAGTGCTCCCGCTTACACCTGAGTTTGTACAGAAATGTACCTAGCTGTCTTAGGAAAATGTTGTGTAAAACTCTCTGTTATTTGTTGAAACTTGTACAAGTTGCGTTGGTTCGAAGCTGTAATGTTACATGAAGAGAAACATTTACCGTGCGAGGGGTTAATGTAATATAAACGCACACCTTGAAATCCCCATAAAGTTTTCACGGAAAAATATATCCCACTTTATATTTTTCTTCTTATTCTTCCTTATATCGTGGGCCTGCTGGCCCATTCCGAATCTACCAAAAATTTGCTCTCTCTCCATCTGTTCATAGGCCTATAGTTTTATAGTTTAACTTTTTCTGCCGCAACCTGTAGTTTTCCATCGGGTCCATATGCGGTCTTCACTACTTTTGGTACCCTTGTATTTCTTATACCTTCCTTGCTGTCCCTAGCTGTTCCCTTCTTTCTCACTTCTAACTTGATGAATCCTGCAGGCGTGCACTGGTTTTTGAGACGGCGCGTTTATGCGTTTATCATATTAAATATGATCACCTCATATTAAATAAAATAAATTGGGCTCCAGACTATAAATCGGTTTCTTTATAGTACTTTGCTACTTTGTTTAATTGACGCGCTGTACCAACTGCAGACAGGTGAGAGATAAGTACGAGGAGATGTCACTGTACACTGAATTAGCAGGATGTTGAATGGAACAAACGTAGAACGTTATGCTTCTTACGCAGGCCTATAAACAGCGATAAAAGCCATGTAAGCCTGTCAGAACAGCCGGTTCATACAGAAGAAATTGAGGAGTGTTACTGCTCACTTAAACTTCTCAGTCGTTTCTAGAAACGAAGTAATACCTAACTCCATGGAGCAGAGTCCTTCCTGAGAAGCTAACATGTCCTCAGCTAGTCAAGAAATTCCCCGCATTTTATAGAAGTTTATTACCGCATTCACAAGAGCCCGCCACCCGCCCCCATCCTGAGCCAGAGCAATTAAGTCCCCGCCTCCCTAGCCCACATCATGAAGATCCATTTTAAGAGTATCCTCCCATCTACCCCTAGGTCTTACAAGTGGTCTCTTTCCATCAGGTCTCCCCACCAGAACCCTGTATGTACCTCTCCTGTCCCCCACACGTGCCACGTGATCTGGCCATCTCATTCTTCTCGATTTGATCACCCGAATAATATTTGGTGAGCAGCACAGATCATAAAGCTCCTCGTTATGTAGTCTTCTCCACTCCCCTGTTACATCGTCCCTTTTAGCACCCTATTCTCGAACACCCGTAGCCTATGTTCCTCCCTCAATATAAGAGACCAAACCTCATGCCCATACAAAACAACAGAAAAAATTACAGTGAAACGAAGTAATATGTATGTAAAAATCAGTAAAAATGAGAAAACCGTCCTAGAGTTTACACGAATGTCATTGAGATGGCTTTGTGCCAGCCACCCGTCACTACCACAACCACCACCACCATCACCACCACCAGCCTTTAAACTGCCAGCCCAAGGAAGCAAAAGTCAGTTTATCTGCGAGTGAAAGAGATGGAATGAAAAACGCCTAGCAGTAAATATTCAAAATTTGAAAACCGACAGGCGTGTAGGGTGAGAAGCAAGCTCCATCTACAATCAAGAGTGTGAGAGTGAGTCACCACTCTCGCTTAGTCGCCCCCTTCCCCCCCCCCCACGCACACACACACATACACACACATACACACACATTCACACACAAATTTTGATGTCGCCGCAACAGCTGAAGGACAGAGGTTACGCTCTGTGGTAAGAACAGTAAAATGCAAAGCCACCGTCACCTTGGCGTTGCGTTTGTCTGTAACAAATTGTGGGCCGCTTTATGCTACGTGCTGTGTGATGATTTTCCCTCCGCCGCGCAGCAAATGAAAGTCGGTATTTCATTTCCCCTGCGGAAAGTAAAAACAGAGGACTTAGCTCTGTTACCTCCAAAAGAGAGGAAAACAATTGTGGGTATTCAACCCTATATTTGAAGAGTGCCACATATTTTACCTGATAGTTTCACGAGACGTGTTATGTGCAGTGTTTGTATGTAGACGGCCTTCGTGTAGCCCCCGATGTCATTTCTACAGAGGATGTTGCCGAAAACTGCATCAGGATGGTGTCTTACAAAATTTTCTGTCCACTTAACATTTTAAAGCCTAGCGGTAACTTTACGTACCACCAGGTTTAACATTAAAAAATTCTACGTGGTGCCCACATTGCATTTATGTGTTTTGTACGGATCTCAGAACAAACAGCAACGTTTGCCTTATAAAACATTAAGAGATTGGTTTTTATAACCGAAGCGGAGAGTGTTTACAGCGCGGTACGCACTGAGTCCTTATATAAAACAGATACGCTTCGTCTTTAAAGGGTTAATATCGTCGGGGTAACAGCATCATGGAGGATGGACTTGCCAGGGCGTTTTAACACTAATAGCGACATGAGAAATGCATAAATAATTATGGTACAGAAACCTAACCAAAACGGAGAAAAAGGCGTAAGTGAAAGAAAGAGAATTTGGTTTGTGTGGCTTAGGTTATGATATAGTGGTGCGACGTTGTGGATACAATAAAGCGAACCTTCAGTTTAAGTGAAAGGCGGGTAATTGCTTCACGCTTTGAGCCAATATTGGCTTCAAATGAATTGGAGTATTTCACCTAACCAAGTGTATTTGTTTGGAATAGGTGAGTCCCAGCGGCTCTACCGTGTTTAGAATAGATTCACAGTTTTTTATTTCTATTTGCAGACGATATTAAAATAATATCGGTGAAGCCTTGGTCTGAATGAAAATCAATATGGCACAATACAGCTATTCCCCACACGTGCTACCCACGATTTATACCCCCCACCTCTTCACGCGTTTATTTCAGTGGCTCTCAATTTTCAAATTACGGGTTCAATACTTCAACAGGAATAGCAGAAAATCTGTAGAAGAATGTAGCTTGACACAGTCGGCTACTTCGACCCTTTCAGTGTGAAAGGTACACGGCTCAGTATCCTATGTATGATGGAGCGAAACGCTCCTATTGTAGGGATTTGTTTGTAATGTTTCACATTTCGTGTCGTGGAATGTTCACTGCGGTTTTCAACGTAGTATGATGTTGAACTTTCCTGTTTTACAGGTTCTGGACCTCATTGGTCTTCGTATTCGTTTGTTACGATTGTAGTACTGTTGCTACATATTCGGCCGTTACAGACATCGTATTGCAGGCTTTTTTTAGTGCAATGTTTACAACGGCCAGAAGTAATTTAAATAAAATTTTTGCACTTAGTGATATCTAATTCTGTCTCATGTACCAATATGTGGTAGGTCGAGTCGTCTTTTTGGGTGGGGGGGGGGGGATCTTGGAAAACTTCAACTTCTTTCAAACTTCGGACTTACTCTGTTAGACCGTTATAAAGAAAGGTTTTATTTGCTTCATAAGTTTTATTCTGCAGACCCAATACTAAGTGTCATCAACACACAAATATTTTTGGAGATGAGAACTTCCGATAAACGGAAGAACAGACACACAGACATGTGCGGTTACACCGTTCAATTTTTACAGAGGTAAAGGTAAGCCTATCCCTGTGACGCCATGACAGCGTATGGGAAAGAGGGAGCACAGTTACGCACATTCTTAACCTTGGCACTGGAAAGGCTGAGTGGTCGGGTTTACGCCCCAGCCGCTTTAATCTCAGGGCTGTTGCCTGTTTAATGGGAGGCTCTTTGGGCCCGACAGCCGGTCTGAACCGTCTGAGACGTGATCATTCTCTTGTCCCTGCATGGAATCAAACCGCGACTTCCAGTCCTTTTCCACAAGAGACACGTAACAATACGCGCACAGTAAACTCTCACGTATACTGGCAGAGGAAAACATTATTTTAGACCAAGAAATCTGTATTAAAAGGTTCGACGTACCAAACTAAACAAATCTGAGTCAATATTTTGAAGAGACCTGTGTCTTAAACTTGAGATGAGTCTATCTGACAAACACAATGCAGGCGGAATTTCTATTCGCTGATGCTCTGATCAGGAAAAGGAGCTTGTTACTACATTCTGTAAGCCTAATTACTAGTTTATATATTTTGCTGCCCTCATTTTGTCTGAAGGAAAGTTGGTTGTCATAAACTATTATTAATAACTACTGTAGTTGCTGATCGGTATGGAAGAAAGGTAGAACTGTTTTTGTCCACGCCGTGGAGGCTTGCAGGGGAAACAGAGTAGATATGTAGCTCCACTAATTCTTACCTTCGGCACTAGGGGAAGGTGAGTGGTCAACGTCACCTTCCGGCCGTTTTACCCACAGGAAAGCAAGCTCGATACAGGAAGCGGGGTGGGCCGCAGAGACAGTCTGGTCGGATTTGGGAAAGAGAATATGTCTTACCCTTGCCGGGATTGGAACCGCGGACCACCAATTCCAGAGCCTGGTCGCTGAATCGACGGCGCTGTCATGGTTGTAGGTTGTGAATGCGTGAGTGAAGTCGCTGGTTCGACTACCAGGTGTAGATTCTAAGCAGTTACTTCAGAGCTGGGAAACAACGGGCCTGCTGTTCAGCAGGTAGGCCTACTCGAGGCTTCATCCTCGGGTAGGCCTTACGCATCCAGAGTGTGAGGCTTCTTGCTGACTACAGTCAGTGCCGACAATAAGAACCCCTGTACTTTTCTGCGTCTGTCTATAGCACGGTGTTTACGTTAAGATGTAAACTTACGCTGATGTCAATGTAAAGTCGGCATATTTCACATATCATTTTCGAAATCATAGCACAGATTCAGTCGGCGCCCGCTTTTGGTGCATAACTAACTAACTAACTAACTAACTAACTCCATGGAGCAGAGGCCTTCTTGAGAAGCTAACAGTTTCAATGTATTCGCAGCTACCCTCCATACCTGGAGGCCGTTCCTCCATCCGCAACCTGAGGACGCGCCATGCCGTGGTGACAGGGAGCCACTTAACATGGTTTGGTGCATAACACACTTGTGTTTATGGTACACCTACATCAAAGAATTTTACAGAAATGTTGCTAACATGTGACCGTCTTCACGATGTGCAAAAAACTGGCCTGTCGAGGGATGACTGATAGGAAAACCCATGAAAGTACATAATATTTGACATCTTGACACTCATTTAATTAAATTACTTGCTCGATAGAAATCCATCACCTATAAAGATTTAAAAGAACACTTAATTTTAAAAAAGTTGAACATGAGGAATGAGATTAACTTTCTTTAATTTCCGCTCACTTTTTAAATCAATTAGCAATTAGGGGGTCTTCCAAGCTCTCAGTCATGTTCTTTTTCCCTGTGAGGAGACATCTGACTTTGCTGATAAACCCGATGTCAGGGGTATCCACGTCCTTATATTCCAGTATCAAGTTGACGGATTTCTATCAGTACGCCTCATTTTTACCCGCTTTTACGTTGTTAAAGAAAATAGTAGGCTGTCTCTATGCCTGAGCGCCCTCTCACCGTTTCAAACATTCGCTCGACTTTCTTGAAATTTGATATGAAAATTATGTCACTGTGGGGCCCCTTACTTTTCCAGTTTCTTGCAGTAACTAATGGCAACATAGCGGACGCACCACCTCCTGATTTTGTAGCGTAAATAGACCTACTATAATGACAGTGCGTTCTCCTTCTATTTAACGACGCTTTCAGTATCTCAGATTATAAGCGCGTAGCAGAAGTACGTAATGCGGTGACTGAAAGCTTAATTAAAGAAACCACAACCACACTTTATGTAGTATCAGATTTTCGAACAATGTGCAGCGCAATTTAAAACTGACATACAGTCCCATAAAGATTAGTCAAACAAGGAGTTCTGGTACAGCTTTTAAAGTCCAATTTCCCACTGCACAGCCCTGAGATCCTCAATAGCATTAGGTTGCGAATATTGTGTTTAGGTAACGTAAGTGTATAATATGAAGTGCTGCGATAGCATCAGTGCGCTGAGCTCTTACATGTATTTGCAGTTGTAAATGTTACAAGTTACTGTTGTTGTTGTTGTTGTTGTTGTTGTTGTTGTTGTTGTTGTTGTCGTCGTCGTCGTCGTCGTCGTCGTCGTCTCTAATACTGCTGATCCTGCTACTACGACTACTACTACTACTACTACTACTAATAATAATAATAATAATAATAATACTTATTCATCGTCGTGGTCGTTGTAATTTTTGTTGTTATTAAAATTTTGGAATAAGTCTCACCTACGTATCTACCAGTTGTACGTTGAATTTGTCGGATATAACCTCGAAGCTTCGCACAACAGCCATGTTTGCAATTATTCTGCCGTAAATTAGCATTCATATGTAGAAATACTTGCAAGCTATCGCCTTCGAAAATATCCTATGTCTACTTCTGCTAATTGTCGCTGTCGAACTGAGAGGAAATTTAAAAAATTTACATGGCCGCCATAATTAAAATGGTAACTCTTTCGTCACGTATTGAATTGCCAGTCTCTCTTGAAGTATTTAGCTATTTGTTTTATGAATTTTCGAATTTTGTGAGAGTGGCTAACGCCTCTTCTGAAATGAGAGTTATTGAAACATATGCACGTATTTAAAAATTTTCTGCCTGTCATAGGCTGTTTGTCTTTATGGTTGATATGGTAGGGCCTCTTCAATAAATGAACCTACTCTTATGATTCACACTGAAGCTCCTTTTTGGCACACGCTGGTTTTCATTCTGCTCTGCCGACTTGTTATCTGAAACAGGATGAATTTGAAACCCCTGATATAACGTTCCTGCAGTCTTTTCATTCTGAACTAATCAATCTCGTATAAAAGACTGGATGCCCTCAATCTTAGCTTTCTTTCTCCTCAGTCATGTAATGAATTCAGAATTCACTATAGGTGGCAGCATCAGTCTGGTTGACACAAAAGTCTGTTCTTTTCTACTATCAGGTTTCATTACTGACGAAGGTAAATGCTTCACAACCATGGAAAATTCTTTTCAAGAACGATAGAGGGATGCAGGGCACATCTTTTCAAATCAAAGATTCTGCTTCGGGAGGAAGATTTTTTTAGATGAGCATAAGAAGATTTAGGAGTGAGGAGGGGAGTGTCAAGGTTCTCTGAAAGCCACACAGATGCAATTCATTGGAACTGTCTAAGCTTCTTAATGAACCGTAAGGGCGAAGGCAATAAAATCCCTCGTCCCTCAGTTCTTATTCCATAGTCTTTTACTCTGTTAATATGGTTCATTTCTTCCTTGTAAAATACAAAATATTGAATAAGGACTTGCAAATTGTATAAGTTTATTGTATGGTAATAAGTTCACAGATTTGTGCCCTGATTATACTAATCTCAAAACGAAGGAGTAATAAGGTTGTACGTACTTGCACGCATGAAAAGTGCGTATAAATTTTTGTGCAGGAACAGCAGAGGAATATTTTATATGGGAGGCCTACGCGTAGATTGCAGAATAAATAATATTAGCCGCTTAATCCGATTGGTATCTGTGTGCGCCTGACATTAGGGAATTCTGAGTTTTGCCCCACAGTATATTAATTTGAGTTTTTGATTCTCATAATTCAGCGTAATTACTTTCTTCAACAGCAGCATTGACCGGTTAGTGTTTGTAATAGAGTTGGAGGTGTTTTTGTGAGGTAAGAACTGAACTTTTGTATACGTGGCATGGTCAAAAAGTAATGCTGTGTGGGCGATTGGTCACGAGTTCAAATGTCTCCTGCTACCGTTCCGTCCAGGGTCTTTTGTTTTGCTTTTGATGTCAAGCAATACAAACATCAAAACACAGAGAATTGCAACTGTAACCATTCTTCTTGTTTTATACGGCTGTGACACCCGGTCTCTGACATTTGACACAGGTTGGGCGTGTTCGAGAGTAGGTGCTGAGGGAGTCCTTTGGGCCTGAGAGAGAGGAATTAAAATGAGACTGGAGAAAATTTCGTAATTAGACGCTTCGTTATTTTCATTATGTACACTATTTACAGCATTAAAATAGACCTTAAAGGAATATAATAGGAGGGCACTGAAAGGATTCACTTGGGTTAGTATTGCGCTGTTGTGAACACGGTAATGGACTTTCTGGTTCCATAAAATGTGGGAATTTCTTGACTAGATGCGGAACCTTAGCTTCTACAGGACTCCTGTCCATGGAGTTGGCAGTGAGCGAGCGAGTGAGTGAATGAGTGAGCGAGCTACTCGATTAGTTAGTTAATTAGTTAGTCATTTAGTTAGGTAGTTAGTTGGAGAGCAGGCCGAAGTCATTTAGCCAGTCAGTTGGTGTCTGTCTGTCTCTCTGTCTGTCTGTCAGTTAGGTAGTTAGTTGAAGAGCAAGTCATTTAGTGAGTCAGTTAGTGTCTCTCAGTCAGTCAGTCACTCAGTCTAGTTAGTTTTCTGACACATTTGGTATGTATGTATGTATTTAAGTGTGTCACATGTTTCTACCATCTCATATTTATTGATTTCATGACAGTATTGATTTAGTAATATTATTTGGTTGAGAGTACAATTATGAAGCTTCTCACGATGCTCGACCGGCCAGGCACCTGTGGGACATGTAATATGTTAGTGGTACACTGAAATAATGTCCCTACAGCAGCTCCATTGTCTGCTGTTATGACGCTGATCACATAATGCGCATCTATAAGGAACAACGCAGGTGCAGCTATGACGTCACACAGTAGTCTTATACTGCATAGAATGCCATTTGGAATCCAGACGGAGACCGCTCATAATATTTGACCGTTCGTCCAGGTGAATACCGTGATAAAATCTCTCCGTTCCTTGTCGATCACGAAATGCCATGTAGTATGACTCTAGTATCCTTTCATTACTGTATAAGTTCACCTCACTGCTGCCTGGTGTCAGCGGGTGTCGAGATGTGGTCACGGGAATATGAAATGATGAAGATAAGACTCAGACCATCTATAGCCCTCGCCGATATAGACTGGTGGAGGCTCCTGTTACACTGAACAAACAGGAAGTCCTCTTTGTGAATGTGTGAAATAGGTCGATGTAAGCTTTGACAGAGAAACTGTATGAAGAATGCATACGCAAATGTTCGATGCCAAGACCTTAGAAACCTTTACCAGCGTTACATCCTATCAGAAGTTACAGATTAAATGATAAAATTAAATTAGCCCACCACAAAGCAGCCATTAAATCTGTAAGGACTTACACCTGCACCGCGTGGGAATTTGCGGCAAAAACCCGTGTTTTGAAATTGTTTCGTTTCGTAGGCCTTCCCTCTTCTACCTACCCACAGTAGGTGTTGAGGTTGTTTATTTTCACTTGATCACACTCAGACACACACCACAGTCGGTAGTAATCCTCTGGACGAAGGACCGGCCCGTCGCAGAGACCTCTATCTGACAACACACAACACTCACAAGAGATAAACATCCATGCCCCCGGTGGGATTCGAACCCACAATCCCGGCAAGCGCTCGACCGCAGACCTACTTGTATACCTTAGACCGCGCGGCCACGGGGTTCGGCGTCTTGAAATTGTAACGTGTGCAAAACAAGGTTTTCCGCACAACTGGAAACTTTCCAAAGCGCGCGCCGATTCGCTGTTTACATATGGGTATCAAAACACCGTAAGTTTACTATTATATCGCATAATTATATAGGCAGCAGGCGGAAGTCATACAAGATTATGAAAACATTAACGCTAGCGAACAGGACAAGGCGAAACCCGGCACAGGACGTATAAGAAGCTTAAACTTGCTGGCGGTCTGGCTTACGACCGTTCAAACGCCTAAGCTGCCGCTGTTGCTAAGTAAGTTGAGGCACTATCCCTTGTACAAGCATGGACTCAGAGGCTGTGCATATGCTGTACACAGGCTACGTTATTTCTGCTAGTTGGTTGTAAATGCTAACAGGGACAGGCCAGCATTTCGTCGGAGGGGACGCCCCATAAAAGCAAACCTGCAAAAGTCAAGACAGGCAAACATCTTGACATAAGCGTACACAAGGGCTCGATAACAAGGCGGGCCACTGACTGACCTTCAGTTTTGTCGTGATTTCAACTACCAGCGTCAAACCTGACCCTGTTCCTTCAGCCCTGAACATGGAGGCAGCATGTTCCTACGAAACATTTTTATCAACCTGCTACACTACGTGATGTTTAAAACCAGAAGATTACATTTTCATAGAAGGAACTTTTCGCGTAAAATTTTCAGCTATGTACATCTCGGTATAGTGTATTTTATGCCTATCGCCGCAGGTTGATTATTATTTCGTAAAGGTAATCTGATTAGCTGAATTGAAACTCAGGCGAGTGAAGTTTCTCGGATTCTGGGCAACCAGCCGTCTTGTCAATCCTGATCATGTACTTTGACAAAATTTCGACTTTTAAAATTTTAAACACTTTTACAGATACGGCATTGCTGCTGAGGTAGACAAGTTTTTAAATTATACGTGTAGGCCTACAGGAATTCAGCAATAATCGGATAAAGTCTGATGGGGTTCTTGCGTATCCACGTTCGCAGTTTGAGTATTTATATCGCTTGCTCCTTACGATCCAGTTCGAAATAAAATGCTACCTCATCCCCAGTCTCTTCCTTTTAACACTGTAGTTCCTTTATTGATATGTTAATTTCACGCTCCTTTTTAACGCCCTCGAAAGGAATTCCTTCTATTCAATTGCATTGCTAAACGACTTCCGCCATTACTATAAGCAATCTTCTCGTTCCTTATTTCACTTTTATTTCGTCATTTGTGCTGTATATTTGCATTTGTAAATATTAACTTGATAGGTGACAGCTTTTGTCACAAAATCTTTGAATTAATTTTTAGCTTTCTCAATATACAAGCTTATGGTATCATATCCGCTCGTCTGTCCGTCCTTCTTAATATTTACTTCAACACATTAGACTCAGCATGAACACCCGGAAATAGAAGACAGCCGACATTTTATGTATTTTTCATTTCATGCCGTCGGTATTAAAACCTTAAAGCATTTGCAAATTTCTGGGCTTCTAGCAATACTAAAAAAGGAGAAGTTCACCCTGTTAAAGTGCTGTGAAGGCATACAGGAGTAGAGGTATAGCTTTACTCTTTATTTAACCTCGGCACTAGGTGAGGTGTCGGTAGTTAACGCCACGCCTCGACGAGTGTATAAGACTGGGTGGGCCCCAGGCCGGTCTAGACGGGTGCGGAAGA
Organism: Coptotermes formosanus; assembly: GCA_013340265.1. Classification (NCBI taxonomy): domain Eukaryota; kingdom Metazoa; phylum Arthropoda; class Insecta; order Blattodea; family Rhinotermitidae; genus Coptotermes; species Coptotermes formosanus. The sequence goes on along the minus strand of BLKM01009497.1, from coordinate 3,443,770 downwards.
CCTCGCCTACACTGGGATTCGATCCCCGGACCGTCCAGCCCGTAGCGAGTCGCTATACCGACTACGCTATCCCGGCCCATTTTCCAGCAGTACTAACACCACTTAGTGTGATGTTCTGAAACACGTATGGTAATGAAGTTTCGAATGTAGGATAAAAAATCAAAATGTAAAATAGCATGGTGACCCCTAGAAGTATACTTGTATATTATTGAGTTCGTGGGCTGAATGTTTTTTGGTTCCTGTGAACGAATAGGTCTGGAAGTTTGTTGAAGGTGGCATAGTGTCCTGTCTGATCTGGCTGTGTGCTTGATATTTGTCAGCTTTCAAAAGCCTCGCAACCGAATCATTTGACACGAAACGATACAAGTAATCCCCATAAGCGACTGAGTAAACAGTTGATGCTAGCAATGACGTCAGATTGTTTACGTTTTTGTGACATCGAGGGACGTAAAAAATTAACAAATGAAAAAACACTCTCAAGCCTCGGAAACTTTGACCGCCCTGGTCGGTTTTTGGGGAGGAGGCGGGGGGAGAAGGTTTTCAGAAGTAACAAAATGGTGTTTGTGTGAAATTTCTATTCAGTGGATGAGGGTGGTAGATAAGGTTCATAAAGGGATGGGGGGACGGGAGCTGTGAAATGTAATAGTCACTTTAGAGTACCTATACGTTACAGTTCGCCCATTGGTAGATGGGTTGAGACGGAAGGTGTAGTATGTGTTAGAATACATGGGAAACATCCCTGATTCCCGTCAGTCATCCTTGTGTCGAGAACACGCTGAATTAATTTCTGGGGGGTAGTGTCCGTGTGTTCAGAGGGCGGGAGAGGCAAACCTCCTGGATTACTGACAGACAGACGACCACTCGTCCACACTTGTCATGAAAGCAAGTTTAGCTATTTATACGCACAGGGACATTCCAGTAACATGAATGTCGATGAGAATTCTCGTCACTCAGTGTTCTGGTATATTGAACTCTCTGACGTGATTACTGACAATCACGCTGCCACACAGGTTGCTCACAAAATTGGATGCAGGCATCTACTGAATGATCCAAAACATTTTCCATGACAGGCAAATTTGTCACTTATGAATACTGACAACATTAGAGGCTTCGATTTACACGTTTCCATGTCAGTTGGAAATTCTCGGAAAATCACTGACTGCATAAGCTTTGGTTATACATGTAATATATTTAAATATCTCCTCGATATCATCTCGTTTTTTGTCATTTGAAGGTATTAGAGACATCGAGTGACGTTAATTAACCCTTTAAAGAGGAAGCGTATCTGTTTTATGTAAGGACTCAGTGCGTACCGCGCTGTAAACACTCTCCACTTCGGTTATAAAAACCAGTCTCTTAATGTTTTATAAGGCAAAAGTTGCTGTTTGTTCTGAGATCCGTACAAAACACACAAAAGCAATGTGGGCACCACGTAGAATTTTTTAATGTTAAATCCGGTCGTATGTAAAGTTACCGCTAGGCTTTAAAAGGTTAAATAAGTTGCTAAAAATCTTTCCAGTCGATGGTCTCGCATGCAATGCAGCACAATTTTATGAAGTCAGAGGCAAGTTCCAGAAGTTAAAAAAAATATCGCAGGTTTCTTCAATATAAAACCACCCAAATAGTTCTATAGGAAATATTTTTATTTAAATGTAATATAGATTAACTTTTAAGTGTAAACCTCAACAACAAAAGTATGTGTTATAAAGTTATAAAGTGTTATAAAGTAGTAGCCTTCATAGTGGTCTTAGAACTTAAATGTGTTGGGCACAAATAATAAAAATGAAATTACTCGATTGGGTATTTGGATCACATTACATTGCTGAATTCACTTAATAAAACAACGTGATGTACAGTATAAAAATATATTGCAGGATCAGTCCGGGTGTTCAGATGTCTCAACTCATGTGTGTTTAGATGCTTGCAGTACGGGGAAATAACATTAGACACATCTGCCACGAACAGCCAGCAATATCAAGTGCCCTAAGATTTACAGCGCAGGCATAAAGTGCCCTTGTGTGGAGACTTTCCAAATCATAAATAGAAACGATTGACCTGTATTTGAGCACCACAGGGATTTTAAACGGACTGACTGAACTCCAGCATCACTTGGAAATAACGTTACGTGAAGAGAAGTTTTAGAAGCAATAAAAGCACTTAAAAAATAAGATTGAAAGCACTTTTTCGATTTTAGAGTTTGAGATTTACAGGGTAATGATAATTAAGATTGAGGTTTCATGGATAATAGCGCCGTGGGTGGATACAAATGCTTTGCAGGAAGCACGATCTTAATGCATCGAGCGCTTCCAAAATGTTAGTGTCCACGTAGAGAGCTGTGCGGTGTCGTAATCAGACAGACCTGTCTGACCGTTCATGAACGTATTGTCCGTTTACAGCATGTAGCACGGCACACGCTACCTGACAGATTGTTATCCAATTGTGTGCAGTGGACAAGAACAGAATTCTATAGACTCGCTTTATTTTTTTAGTTCAGAATATTTAAGGCTCATTCTACTGCCAACTAAATGAACAGCCCCATATATCCAGTCACTTTCGTTTCGTTTCGTAGACCTACCCTCTTCTACCTACTTATTCACAATAGGTGTAGAGGGTTTTTATATTCACTTGATCACACTCAGACACACACCACAGTCGGTAGGACTCTTCTGGACGAGGGATCGGCCGATCGCAGAGACCTCTACCTGACAACACCTGGTATTCGAACCCACGGTCCCAGTAGGCGCTCGGCCGCAGACCTACGCTTTAGACCGCGCGGCCACTGGGATCGGCTCCAGTCACTTTCACAGTCGCAAATATACGTGAGCCAGGTGGCAATGTTGGCCAGGTGCAGCCTGTCTTTGCGAAGAAGTCGTGAGGTGCGCATGCTTCCTTCGGTTTTGGAGGTTTGAGCTCTGCCGACAGAAATTGTCTGTAGGTAACAGGCTTACTTATTCTATTGTCTGTCTTTCATGAACTCTTCGACTTCATGCTTTTGATGTTCACTGAAATTATGATAGTTTAGTGTCCCTCGAGAGATGTGTAAAAGTGGGCGAATGGAATGGTCATCTGTAGAAATCATAGCTAGACGTGGGAATTGCTAATATTTCCTGTTGCAATTTTAACATTCTTCTTAGTATTAATTACACTCAGTAACTGTAAAATTATTATTCACTTCGTACCTGATTAATTTTAAGACGCATGCAACATAATGTCATAAACACCATTTCTTTCCGTTTCAAACTCCAAGAAATCTGTAACACGCAACCATAAGGTACACATATTGTGCAGTATATGCATAATTCTAGTTAAGTTGAGGAAAATGACTGATGTAACTGAATTGTTCAGTATGCGCCATCGAACGCGTAACTTGACCTCGTACTGTCACGCGAGTGTGCGATTTGCAATATATTCCACATACGCAAATAGCAGCGAAATTTCTTGTATGAAAAATTTTTCACGTCCTCGCAACAGTGCACTTGATATTTTATTGTCATTGCGTTGATATTTTATTGTCATTTTAATTATCTATCTCGGTTACAATATTAAAATCTTTTTCTGTATTTGCGGAAATTCTCATATGTGACACACACGAATAAAATACTCACGTAACCTGATATTGTTGACATATCATTTTTGTTGAACCGTCTTCTAAAGCAAACTTCTCGCGACTGACTGGAGCCGACAGTGCTCTGGTGTTGAACAGGCGAATGTGTTGTGATGTCACTCGGTGCCCTGCTCAGATGGCACTGCTATTCTAATCTGACATGCCATCCATTGGGGCACGTAATGGTATCGGCCTGCCATCAAATTACTCACCGCACTGTCGAGGCTAGGATAAAAAAAAAAAAAAGAGAAATTTGAATTTAGTAGCAGTCCTAGGCTGGTGGAATGTTAGCAAACAAAAAATAACAGTGGTATTGTGTTCAAGTTTAGAAGGCGGTGAAATTTAGTATGAAATTCTCTGAAACTGTTTCTACAGTGGACGTTGCCAGAGTAAATTTACATTGCTTTTGTCCATCGCGGAGCTTCACTTGTTGGTGCATACGGTACTGCCATTGAACATTAATAAAATACACTCTTCGTGTAATAGACTTAACTACTTAATGTTCCCTCTATTTCAATATACACAGTAATCAGTAATTATTAAAAAGTTCGTTCGTCACATTTTTGTGGTTGCCACACCATTAGCTTTACGTCTATAAATTGAGTATATATTGACATTTTTTTCAAATATATTTTCGAACCCTTCTTCTTTGGTTTTGTTGGTGATTTATTGCAAACATGATGAATCTATTTTCAGATAATTAATTTCTTGTTACATATGCTGTGCATTTAATACTAAAGTCATTATGCTGAATATGTGGAAGAATTTTTTCTTTTGTGCGTGTATAAATACACGCAGTATTGAAATACGTGGCACCTAGAAATTACATACCTATCTTATGTGTTATGTAAGACCTAATAATTGCGGGTACGTTTGTTTGTTTTCAAGAAACTAATAAAATTGTACTTAAAAATCATACATAGTAAGGGCTGTTTTGGACTGATGAAATGACACAAATTTAACAGTTTTTACTGTAGACTAAAATAATGTGTCTATCGCGTAGACTAGGAGTAAAGTAGTGTGTACTTAATGGTTGTATGTATGGATAAGTAGATAAGTAGATAAGTAGGTAAGTCGGCGGATAGTAGTAGCTGCCGTTTAGATTCTTCTTGTCAATTTTAATGCTTCCCTTTAAATGCAGCCAACTCATATAATTGAGGTCGACAGTTTAGGGAAACGGATGTTAGTGTCAGTTCTCAGTTGCAATTGCAACGATCTGCTGCCAAATTGCAAAAATCTGCATCAGAATTTCTTGATCATAATCAGAACAATTTTCCTGCAAAGTAAAAAGATTTTCGAGATTTGAGGTTCTTGCAAGGGTGTTTAGTGTTGCAAAAATGTTGTCGAAATTAGTTGAATAGTTTGAAATGAAACATGTAGGTGGATGGACAGCCAGACTGTACATCCTCATTATCCATTCTTGTTTCGGAGTCTGTGCAGATGTGATATGCAAGGGTGTTACGCCGTGTTGATTGGTAAGTAGTTACCGATACTTCGGAGGACCTACTGCTACCGAAACGCTGATAGTAATTTACCAGTCGACAAAGCGTAACATCTCACAAGACCTTGACTGTTCACCAACAGCGATGCCAGAACCTCAAATCTCACAGCGCAAAAAAATATTTTGTAACTTGCGAAATTTCCCATTCAAATTACGTGTACATAATTGAGTCTATATCCATTAGCGACGTTAACATTTGTGCTCGGAGACTTTCCACTGTATAAAATGTGTATATATAACGAGTTCACTTTAACCATCCGCTGTGTAATTTCAGGTGGTGTGCTGTGTGAACTTTTTCCGGGCTTATTGCTGAGTTACGTTGTAACGGTGAGGACTTTCTTGTGTCTGCAGATGGACTGTGGGTGAGCGGATTGCAGAGGTTCGATAAGCAGCCCGAGTACACTGAGGTGAACCCCGGGGAGGATGCGCTCATGACCTGCAAAGTGTTCAACAAAAGAGGAACCTGTTCCTGGCAGAAAGATAATAAGGTAGGACATAATGCCGCATTACCACAAATCACTCTACATTTCACCAAGTCTACGCGGTTCTTAAACGAAAGCATTAAAGGGTGTTTGGTTACAAGTTTTGAAAAAAATATGCCTAGTCATGGAATGTTTAAATATATTTTTGTAGGTAATTGCCTGATGTGTAATGTAATTTCTGTTAGAGGTAGGAATGTAACCTGTCAAAATGCAAATTCGGTTTGTTGTTTCTTGTGCCATTTATTTACTTCGTGAATGTGTGATTGATGCTCGTTTTGGATATAACTGTCTCAGCAATGATTATGTTTGCAGCCAGAGAGATCTCTTTGTGCGTCGTAAAAGGCACTTCGCTCCGCAAGCTGAGGCAGGTAATGTGTGAGTCTATAACACTATGAATTGTGTACAGCAACATGCGACCCTTCCTTGTAGACAGTTTATATAAATTAAGGCATCGAACAGAGGGTTTGCAAGAGAGCTGTTTTGACCTTTTTGCCTGAATTACAGGCAATCACGCTTCAATATTTATTCCATCCATCACAAAGTTGGAAAGAACTGGTTTATTGTGTAGTAATAGCTTTTCCCCAACCACGGGATCACTCGGTCTGTTAGTCAGCCAACTAATTAACAGAGTTGTTATTTTGTTGGTTAGCTTAGTTGATCAATGAGGCATTTCTGTAGTTAGTTACTCCACTGAACAATATTGTATTTTGTAATTTGAAGCCTAGTATTCTGGTAGGAATTTGCCGAAGTTTTGGAAAAACCTTCTGCCTCCGTCATCAGTACAATTTTGACCATGTAGAATGTAGGTTCCTACGAAATGTCTGTATATTTCTACCAGTCTACACGTTGTTACATCATGTTAAATAGTATTCCGCACCGTCGTTGACACGAGAACCCCACATTTCGATACCAAACTATGTGTACGTTGCTACGTTTTAAATTCAAGAACGACGCCATGTGCTTTAAACGTAAATGCAGCAGACGTTGTCAATTATTTATACGAACAGGCCAAACCTTACACGATTCCACAGTGTTGACAGTGACGAAGTCAGCTATTCTGGGCTACTGGAACTGCCAATTAAATCCACATATTGTTAAATTTCACGCACTTGACCTTATTTCGTTTTACTTGATGCTAAGTCAACCTCAGAGTCAGGAGAACGCTATCTCGATATGGACCAGTCGCTTCCCTGTACAGCCCCCCAGATAAGACCATGTAATACTGGAGCAGACAAGCCAGTTCGCAGCAAATCCGTGCCGTAAATTCATTAACTCGTCACCTTATCCCCCCCTCCTCTGACGCATCACCTACAACAAGAGGACAGGCTGTTTAAGCATGTCTGGCAGACATACAGTGTAAAGCCATCAAAGTACACCTACCAGCCCAGAGTTTCTAGGGAGAGACTGGCAGAAACCAAGACAACGACAGTTCGGACATTCGATTCTTGGCCATGATTCGACACAGTACATCCGGAATATGGTACCGTTTTGATATTCTGCTATGGAACATGTCCTTTTATTCCAGTAAAGTGGTGTTGTTTGGTCTAGAGCAGGCAGGAACACTAATGTGGTCCACAGGTTGATTTCGAGAGTGATGAACTCGGTGCGGATCTTTTCAAGAGAGTTTTATGTTACATAAAAGGTAAAGGTCGCCTCATGACATGGCTGTGCAGGTGAAGAGGGGAGACTGAGGTATCGCTGCAACCCATTCGCAACCTGGACGCTAGAAGGGGTGGGTAGTCAGCAACTTGTCCCGGCCGCTTTACCCCCAGGAAAGACCTGGTACCCCTTGTACAGGAGCGTGGGTGGGCCGGGGGGCGATCTGGACAGGCATGGCAAAGTTCCCCCGCACCGGGCGTGTGTTATATACAGGCCTATAATTATAAAATGTGCGGTGACTCTAAACACAGTAATTCAACTAACGTTTCCTATTCTCCGGATATTCCTAGACGTTAAAAGTCAGAAAGTCTACTAATACAATGTTTATTTACTGCCTTCCATTCATAGCCTAGAAATAAAACAATGTAGACAGGGGTCCTGAAAATATTAAACATCTGACCTTTACTTTTATTAACACTGCTATGTTATATTAATCGCGAAGTTTCAAAATTATATTCAATAATATATTTTCCAGTTATCACAACTGGACATAAGAATGAGTAAGTTAATGTCGGACGAATTTCCAAGACTGGGAGATAAGAAATCTGTAAAAAATATTATTCGTAAAATATGAAAGCAAATATCTACTTGGGAAACATAATCTTATATACAGGATACTATTAAAATGGTCTGGAAGAAATAAGGTGTGCATTTGTGGGCCGGATGTGTCTCACGTGTGAGCCTAGCCATATCTGGTGTACATTTTACTGAACTTTCTGGATTTCGTAAGATGCAGTGTGTTTGTCGACTAGTTGAGGTACTCCCAGCTTTACAAGCAATCTGCTGCATGCAATTTGTTGTGAAGCTCAGAGTTATTCATAGTAGAAGTGGCTGGCTTCATTTGGCGAGAAATCTTATTCGCAGCAAAGAAAACCCCCTTCCTGTTTAGTGTCTAATTTACTTCTGAGACCTCTGCGTAATTCTTCAAGTGACTGTTGTGTTTCTTGCTTCTCTAAGTTTATTCTCGCCTTGAAGGTAGATTGCAGTCTCCTATATACGTTTGGAAGTCCTTTTCAAGGTGCGCTTGGCAGAATTAATACATTTCCACGTCCGTGCACAATTTCACAGTCTGGTGTATATAGCAATTAAGATACACAGACGTATGTTTTATGCACAGGGAAGAGACGATGTTAACCTATTAGATATGAATCAATTAACGCGTTTAATTAGCCTATTAATCTTGGCAATAGAAGCTTTAATTGTAGTTGTGTTACGTAGCTTCCACTGATTACGTTAGGCCCAAATATTTTCCCGCTCTTGGAACTAATTAATTTCTGACATGTGTTGGTGGATGATAAATGCCTCATTGAATAAAATTTATTCATGTGTATGCGAAACGTACAGTCATATATGCGAGAATGATTAAACATCACGTTAGACATCTGTATCTGCGTATGCAATAAGAAGCCATCTGTTCCTCGTACCTTCTGTACAGCTTATGTTATTCTAATTTGCCTTGCTGTATGCACATTTTGAAACCAAATCATTAGCAACAAGATTCATGTCTTCTGGGATGTTACGCTTTGTCAGACGTTAAATAATTACCCACGTGTCGAAGTACATGGCGCCTTAATCTTCAAGTTCAAGCAGTCTAGGAATGCTTGTTTCTGAAGATATCCCAGAAGACTTGAATCTTCATCAGCACCGCCGTGAGAGTCGTAAGTCTCGCATTATGAACAAGGCTGCTGAAGTGGTGTGAGGGTCTTCTGAAGGGCACAAATGTTGCTTTGACACTAGACATTGGCCATAACTTTATTTGCTTTCTTTCTCTTATCCTCATCCCTTTCATACCCTCTTTCTCCCATCCTTCCTTTCTTTTACCTTTTCTTTTTTTCTCTCCCCGTCCCTTTGTACATCTTGCCATTCTGCGATCCAGATCACAGCGACATCCAACTTCAAATTCAGATCTCAGATCAAAATCACTTCCATTTTCTGTGACTGACTCCACGATGCAGATTTGTTTGCTGTTACGGAAACCAAACTGCCGTCATCGCGTTGGCAACAACCCGCCATCTGATAACTGAATCCTGTCAAGATCCCTTTTAATATTGTACTTATCTTCGTCTGTGTCTCACAGATGTTTTCTTACAGTAAGGTTTTATGACGTCCTGTACTCATCGTCAAATATTATTCGGGTAATCAAATCGAGAAGAATGAGATGGGAGGGGCATATAGCACGTATTGGGGAAAAGAGAGATGCATACAGGATTTTGGTGGGAGACCTGAGGGAAGGCGACCACTTGGGAGATCCAGCGTAGATGGGAGGATAATACTAAAATGGATCTTCAAGAAGTGGGATGGAGGACATGGACTGGAGTGAGCTGGCTCAGGATAGGGACAGGCGGCGGGCTCTTGTGAATGCGGTAATGAACCTCCGGGTTCCATAAAATGCGGGGAATTTCTTGACTAGCTGAGAAACTGTTAGCTTCTCAAGAAGGCCTGTGCTCCATGGAGTTGGTTGGTTGGTTGGTTGGTTGGTTGGTTGGTTGGTTGGTTGGTTGGTTGGTTTGTTGGTTTGTTGGTTTGTTTGTTTGTTTTTTGTTGGTTGGTTTGTTGGTTTGTTGTTTGGTTGGTTGGTTGGTTGGTTGGTTGGTTGGTTAGGTTTTATGACGTACAGCTCTCCTCTGTTTTGTGCTACATACGCTGCCGAACTACGTAAACGTGTCCAGCAAAGCCCTCGAATATCTGGCGTCATTGAAATGTTTGGAACAATAACAAAGCAAAATCGCATTTGCAGAACAGCTGAGAGAAGGTTAAGTTCGTCAAGTATTTGTTATCCTGCATTTCAGAATCCTTTAATTTCCCATTGCTGTCTATAATATGAGAAAAGGAATAGAGCATAAAAACTAGATTTCGTGTTCCTCTATGTGGGTGCGAAGCCAAGTCGCACAAAGTGTTCACAGTTAAATGTTTGAGACACCGTGTGAAATTAAAACAAGGAAAATAAGAGAAGTTTGGATTGAATTACATAATTAACTTAATAAACATTTCAATGATATGACAAAGGCGTAATTTTCCAAACTGCGTTCTAAGCATCGTTATTCTATTTGCCACGTAATGCAGTTTTGTATAAAAGTAACCGTTGCCTTCAGTGGCGATTTTATGCTCGATATTAGTGCCTTGTACGTTACTAGCTTCAGGGTTTATCACATGCAAACCTTTACTACACTTGTGTATAAGTATTATGAACCCCTTTTTACTACGAAATGTAATTTATGAGTCCTGTTTTTGCTAGCATGATTCACGCTTCCATATCTTTTTGTCGTATTTTTTTGTCTGAAAACACGTGTTATCTCGAAGTACAAACATGTTACTTTCATGTGTTAAAAACAAAACCCCTTCAACACAGCACTATTTTATTTTGCTTTAATGACATACTTCTTTTTCTGTTTTTCATATAATAGGCCTACGCATGCGAGTAGTTCGTGATATACGACAAGAAACGAGCTTTTACGATAAACGTAATGGAATCTTTACTTTCTAATCAACCCTTTAAAGACGAAGCGTATCTGTTTTATATAAGGACTCAGTGCGTACCGCGCTGTAAACACTCTCCACTTCGGTTATAAAAACCAATCTCTTAATGTTTTATAAGGCAAAAGTTGCTGTTTGTTCTGAGATCCGTAGAAAACACATAAACGCAATGTGGGCACCACGTAGAATTGTTTAATGTTAAACTTGGTCTTATGTAAAGTTACCGCTAGGCTTTAAAAGGTTAAATGTATGAAATTTAGAAAATTATTTTCTTGTAACATTATAATAGATATTAAATGAAGAATAATGAGATGAACAGAAGGTATGGCACGCATGGGAGTTTGATCAAGTGATGTGAACATTTTGTTTGGAAATCTGTAAGGAAAAAAATCACTTGGGAAACGTGTGAACTAGATCTGGAGAAATAGTTCCTAAGTTTTTAGCTGAGTTCAGATGCAAATATTATGTAGTGTGTAATAACGTGGACCTAATTTATTGATACTACTTTAAAACGACGCTGTATCAAGTATATATTTTACAAGTTTTATGTTTGTAAATATTTGGTTTCTCATGCTAAGTAAAGTAAGAATTGGAGGTGTTCGAGAAGAAAAGTGCTGATGAGAATATTTGGGTTTAAGAAATAAATAACAACATTGCGGATAAAGTTGCACAAGAAGAGACTTCAAGTTTTACCTCGTGTACGTATTCCTGATACATCCATTACAAACACAGCTGCCCAAACAGAAATGCTTCTAGTTTACGTTTTATGAATGCTAAGGAAGATCTTCAAATTCTCTACCCTTTAGCAAATCCTGTTACGGTAATTGACTCAAGGACGATAAAATAGATGTGACCTACATCACACAGGACATAAGAAGTATATGTAATGCGTTAATCAGGGAACTTGAAAGATAAATCCTCTTCGGAGACCTAGTCACGGGTGGAAAGGTTATGTTGAAATTTGTCGTAAAGAAACGGCTTGACAGGATTAGGATGGATTTTAAACTAAATAGTGTTAGGATTCGGTAAGTCATGTGATGATGTTTGGGGTTCCGTAAGAGGCTGGAGTAACCTGACCAGATGAATGACAGGCATTTTCTACGGAGGTTTTTCTTTCGTTGAGTAAATTTTCAAAGGGGTTTTTTACATGTTTATATCAGCAACAAGGAACATTAATAAATGAACACGATCATGGAAAATCGAACCCCCTCTGCGAGAATTTGAACAATATACAGTTGCAAGACGCATGCGTGTAAGGTAACAACCTGACCGTCAATAAACCCCTTCGCGTAAACACTTCAATACAGTGTGTGCGGCACACTGAACCTAGCAGCACGGGTGTGTACGTAACTTTTGTTACGATATCGTTGATCTTAACTTATTTCGTGGCAGTTGTTCTTACACTGTCAAAAATCACTACAGGATGAGAAACTTAAGCAATAAAGACTGGCGACATCCCCTAGATGTTTGAATGGAAAACCGAATGCCTACTTTCACAGTCATGCAAACGATAATGTACGAGTAATTGTATAATTGCACATGTAAATATGTTTCATTATATTTATCCCCCTGATAATGCCTCAGTATGAGCCGAAACGTGTAGCAAATAATGGTAAATGTAAAATAATAAGGTATGCATAAACTAATACGTGTATTAAGTTTGATTCCCACCTGATAATCATATTTAACTGAGTTTAATAAGCAGTTCCAAAGGCTTGTTTAGTTTTCCTTGACAGTGCGACTTCTCCTAACGATCGGGTTGTGATAAATGAGAACATATGTAATTCTAATACACTTCATTCTCTGAACACAACGCGGAATTTGGGGTAATAGAGGTTTATTTGTATTAAAGCGGTTTATTTGTTTGAACGCGACTTATCTCTTTGAAGCTATTATAGGCTGCATTGTTTTGCCATGATATCGATACTGTGAACATTTTGCACACGCCACGTCCTCGCCTGACATTGCTTGCCTTTTCCACGAGTGCTGCAGTGCGAAAACATATATTGGAATGTAACAAACCCTGTCCTAAATTTCACTAGTGACGGTGAATGAATCAATAGGGACAGAGCCAGCAGGTCGAGTTCTGGAGGGGGTAAGGGGACTAAGACGGATAATACAAATGAACCCTCTTCCTGCTTTCTCTTTGTATGCGAGGAATTTAATTGTGATGATGGGTTGCAGGTCTACACTGCATTGTGCAGACAATTTATTTAGCGTTTGGTAGTTAAGCTAGGTTAAGTTCACGTGTCACAGGTAGTGTTGGTATGCTTACGAGAGAAGTAAACCTACATGAATTTATTATGAATGTCATTGGCAGATGACATTTATATAAATGCTGACATTTATATACATGCTGTCTCAGCCCAAACACATGGGAAATTTGTAGGAATAGCTGGCATTAGCATTGCACATGTACTGGGCTTTAACCTATGGAAGGTACACGTAATCAGTTACGGCAAAATATTTTGAGACCCGGTTATAAACATTTTGTACAATTTATAATATGATTTTTGAAGACAGGCTATGACTTTTAGTTCTCTCTAATAGAAGTGTATACAAAGCCCCTCATTGCCACATAACCTCAAGTAGTTGGTCCAGCGTCATAAAGATCCGAATAATGAATCTAACAGAGTGACGGTAGCAAACCGCACAATACCTTACATTGCGCAAGCCCGCGTATTGATCCGAACGCATAGCTAGCAGGTGTTTGTGTTGCGGGTCGGTCTCTATGTGGGGGCATTTTGCGGTGGCTGCCAACGATTGATCGACTGTAAACAGGCAAACATGAGACCCCTTAGGACTCATCTGTTCTCCGGAAATAAAGTATTGTTGGTTAGGAGTTGCGGCAGTGAATGCATGGCACTAAGCTTACAAACCTGGCCAACATGAATCAGGATTGGGCCCTTGATCTTGACGGGTTGCATAACCAATTGCAACAACACATATTTTGTAAACAATTTTAAAGAAATTCGCACGAACGATTAAATTGGCTGGGGATTTATGTAGGTGAATGTTATTAAAATGAGTCTTCCAGAACTGCGTCAATTGATCATTAACCTTTTAAAGCCTAGCGGTAACTTTACGTACCACCAGGTTTAACATTAAAAAATTCTACGTGGTGCCCACATTGCGTTTATGTGTTTTGTACGGATCTCAGAACAAACAGCAACTTTTGCCTTATAAAACATTAAGAGACTGGTTTTTATAACCGAAGTGGAGAGTGTTTACAGCGCGGTGCGCACTGAGTCCTTACACAAAACAAATACGCTTCGTCTTTAAAGGGTTAATATTTAGACCTATTTAATATCCGTTATTTTTTAGTCTATTTACGTAACATTAATCCCTTGGAGTGCGGTCATTCATGGACAGCTGTTTGGTGCTCCTTTCCTTGAACCATTGTGATATTTACAAGATCCCAGCATTGACCCCTATCCTCTGCATGTTTACTCCTTTTCCTTCTCTCTTATTTTCATTGACAATGCCTTGTCTTTGAACGTGTCTCCTCCGGCGCGCCACGCCCCCCGTCCTGTAAGTTACAGTTAAATACATTAGTGTGAATTCGTACAGACTAAATTCTTATATTTACGAAATGAAGTGTCTGAGATAAATCTTTGCCATTAAGTTTTGAGTACGCTAAATTTGTGACTTTGCGTAATGGTGTCTGTCGTGTTCATTGATATAGTAACCATGGGCTTCTATTTGCAATAACTGCAAATCGCCAATTAATTAACCAAAATTTTGAAGATGAATTTTGAGTATATTTTTCCCTACTGAAGCCTGGGGCTTGTAACAAACGTATGCTTGCAAGATGTTATTAAGAAAAGCAGAAAAGAAAATATCCTTCACAAAATCTATACATGGATGGGAGAATCTTATTAACTTGTAATAATTAATGGGGATATATCTTGAGGGTATGTGGCATGTGGGTGTGGAGTTGATTTATCTGGCTAGGGACAGGAGTTAGATTACTTAGTTATTCTGTTGTTCATTTGGTTGGTTGACCGGTCGGTCCATAGGTCTGTCGGTTGGTCATCAGATGGTTATATGTATGAAGTTTTGAGTGTCTTTGCTTAGTAAGAAGGGTCGAGATTCTGTCAAGAGAAGTTTGTGAGATACGCATGTGTTCATATTTTCGTGACATAAAGGGCATACATAGAAAATTTAAGACGGAAGTCAGATAGGTCGTTCTTAACCACGCAGTTACTTAGCTGCTGCAGTCAGTTGGTAGTTCTGTTTTTTAAGTGTTTCTTTGTCAAGCAGCTAACCAGCAGTTAGTCACCAATTACTTTCGCTCTGAGAGTCAAAGCATTGTTCTAGCAATTGTTATATTTTCCAATCGTCACAATAAACCACATTAAAATTCATATTAATTAACTGAGTCCGGCATGTTTCAAATCACAGGGGTTCGGTTGCGTGAGCCCTGAGGATGAAAATGGTGTTTAGGGCTTGGGTAAATTTTGCGAATTTTAATGCGTTTGGTTGTAATGGTGCCAAACACGTGTAGGCTGTACTGTATGTTTCGTCAGTTTGTTCAGCGTGTGTTTACGCAGGGTATGAATCAGTCGGTCGGTTAGTCCTTTAATTATATATTTATTAGTTGTCTTAGTTAGTTGCTCTTCTGTTAATCCTTCAACCTGCATTAACTTAACCCTACATATATACAGTCGAAATCTTTTATAACGTCATGTAAGGGGCTGAATATTTTGTGTCGTTATAAACGAGTGTTTTTATGAATGGGTAATATAATTAATGTAATGGTTAATAGCGGAGAATTAATTGATACCACAATATCTGACGCTATAGACGAGGTGTCGCATAAACCGATGTCGTTATAACCGGATTCAACTGTATTTGCTATTATAATACTCTAAATTAAGTTACTACACGTAGCTCAGCTCAAGTGCAAATACATAAAGCGGGTTTCTGAGTTCCAGTCATCTCTTCCTTGAGATTTAGTTCCTTACAGCGCAATTCATGGGCCACTAGTCACGCTATATCTAACAAGATGGAAGTTGTTGTTCTCCCTGTAAGGCAGTGGCATTATTCTCCTCGTTTGATGTGCCCGGCTGTAACGGAAATAAAATCATATTACGGATAGTTGTATCTCGAATTCTATACCCGTTTCCCTCGATCCATACGAACCTGCTCATGGGCGTTCCTTATGCAATTAAGGTCTTTGGCTTACGGCAGGGAGTTCAAATTTGAGGATTTACCATTTCACCGTCTGCCCAAACAAGCTTACCCTGCCAAGTCCTGTTGTTTTTTACATGAAGGTCCAAGCCTTCTGGGATGTGAAAGCAGTTTAGATTGGTAAGTACCGACATATTTACTATTCGCCAGTCGAGACGGCTTTAACGTCCCAGAGGACTTGAATGTTTAGTAACACCGCTGTAAAATGTCGCAGTTTTTTAAGAGATTTAAGATATTCTGGTGGGAACTCAGACGTGCAATATTCTTGAAATGCTGCTGTAAATTCAGTATAGTTAACAAAGTAGGCCTGCATGTTTCAGCTAATAGTTATTTAATTCTGTGATCTGTTTCCGTCGTCAATTTACACTGTTGTACACGGATTCAGAATGCATTAAATTTCTCAGAATCTCGAATGTATCCATCTCCATAAAGTTTGTAATTATTTTTACGTAAATTAATGCTTCACCTAACTTTGTATGTATATTTACACATATGTACGTACAGTGTCTGTCATGCAGGTAAATGCAGAAGTAAAATTATCTCTGTGCATTTCGTGGTGGCATGTTGAGGATGCAGCAGTATGGATCCGTTCATTTTTAACTTCGGCACTGGGGGGAAGTGAAATGTTTCACGCTCCAGCCACTATACTAGCAGGAAATTACCGCCCGGTGGCCAGTATGAGGCTGTGTGCGCCCTAAAGCCAGTCTGATTGCGTAGGAGAAGAGGTAAATATCTTTCACCTTTCGGGAATTGAAAACGATTCGTCGGACGTCCAGCCCGTAGCCTCGTTACTGTACGGATTTTGCCATTCCCGATCCGTGCTTGTCACATATTCTAATCCAAATGGTTTAATAATCTTGGCTATCAACCGGAATACTAGGTGGGCTGTATATTTCGGCGTGGTGCCGTGTACTTCAGCGTTACTCAAGAACTGAAACTGCTAGACAATTTGGTGGTTCTGAAAGAGCCTGAGACAAAGTACAGGAGCATGATGGGATCACGATTGAATAGTGTATTAGAAACCATGTGAAATGACGTTGTCGTGATTTAATTGAGGCACTACCCTGGAGGTATCATTCTTATAAAGTAACACATCTTGAGCTACAAAATCAGCTTTCTTACCCACGGAGGCTACAATTTATTAGTCTGTATTTAAATATGATACTGCCCTGATACTGGATGCTCAATAAATTTAGGCTATACGAATACAGAACACAATAAATTTGATTGTAAGTGACCCGGTATCTAATCGTGTGGCTCGCTTTCGTACCCATGATTTTGAACGTGTATGTTGATAATATTTACAGTAGGAAATTTGGTTGCCGTACGTTTCTGTAGGTTGAGGCGGTTCCGTTATGCAGTGACGCCCTGTAGGCTATCTCCAGCTGACGGATCCAGTGTACGGACAAAGTGTATTTCGCCGTCTCGAAGTTATATAAGTTGGTGTGACATGGTCATAATAGCAGACGACAACACTTGGATACCGTGCTTTATGCTGAGCTCCAGACGTATATCAAGGACTCACAGTTGGACACATATTGCTCTGGACATTTCATCAGGGGTGTCCAATTTATTTACGTATTGCGTAATACAACGCTTCTTTCCTTTTGTAGCTATGCAGTAAGAAAACAAAAAAAACATAACATGAGATTTGCTCTCTTCTGGAGTGTTACGCAGCGTCGAATGGTAGTCCTTTACCGACGTTTCGGGACGAGTCGGTTTCATCTTCAAGGTTCAAGAAGTCCAAATCTTCGTTGACTTGTTGACCCTTGACGATGGAACCGACACGTTCCGAAACGTCGGTAAAGGATTACCATTCGACGCTGCGTAACACCGCAGAAGAGGGCAGAGCTCATAAACATTGTGGTGGAAGCCTGAAATCACAAATAAAATAACATCCTTCCGAAGTCTAACCCCTTAAATAATAGCCAAATCAAATGGCATTCACAACTATAGCTACGATAAAAGCCGCACAGCACAAATTCAGTTTATTGAAGATGGATTTTAAGTATCTCATATATACAGTACATGTTTCGGCACCAATCTTAACCATCTTCAGGTGTATATGTGGTACCTTGCCTATACAGGTCGCTACTGTAATGTCGTATACATTGAGATCTCACTAATGTTAACAGGTAAAACAGTTATAAGTTAATTAATCAGTTATCATTCATAGTTTTTACATGAAAGTCCCAAGATAAAACATAAAAATGATATTTCCTATTAATGCAAATACGAAATAATTAATGCTTTAAACCATCGGTATGCAACACGTATATATTGTGACAGTAGGGATTGAGAAGCTAAAACATCTAGGAACGTTTTCAGAAGGAGTTCCAGACACTGGGTAAACCCGAAAGGGGGTGGGACAGTTGACAGTAATAAGAAGAAACACAGGTAAAGGAAGATGTCTTTTATGTTTAGATGAAGAGGATGTCAGACACGTATTACTAGATTGCTTGGAAGATAGAAATTGAAGAATGGAATTTTTAAACGAAAAGTGGTTAAATATGAATACAGAGGTAGCTTACAGGAAAATATTAAGATGATCTAATAAAGATCAGATGAGAAATGCAGGCAGATATTTAGACAAATTCAAATAAAAATGGTTTAATAGAACAACAAAGGGAGTGTAAATTATACCGTAAGTATCAAATGGTGATGGACTGACACAGTGACAACCCGCTGTAAATAGGAAGGTAACCTAAAAAACTGTAACAACTGAATTCAAATAAATTATTATTATTAACATCGTCATCATCATCATATCTCTGACTGAACTCAGGCTACGCAGTGGAAACTGGTTTCCGTTTGCGTTGTAAACGTAAACGTACTTGTTGTCTTGGGAACAGCTGAAGCGTTAGATATTCTAACGGCTGTAGTATAAGTGCCCGTCTCATTCAATCGTCTGAATGTTATGACTAAGGTGAATGTCCTCGCTGGAATAAACTGGTTCGAATGCAATGAACTAAACAACTCCAAACTGTAGAGTACGGAAATACAAAGGGTAGCTTGGGCTATGAATGCAGAACCTATTCTGGTCGTGGGATGAGACAGAATGATAGTATACTCATTTCACAAACCATTTGCCATTATATTGTCACATTACGGTGGAAGGGATGGCGTGTTTCATTCAGCCTAACAAGAAAGGGGGAACTGATCTGGCGTATGTATGGGTTCAGAAACAGGTATGGGTGAATTATATGTCGTTAGGATTCAGGGCGGAAAATAATTTTCGACCGTGCTAGCCTTACAGCAGTGCAAACGAAAAGTTGTCTGTGTGCCCGGTGTGAAGGCTTATGAAGGGAGTGGAGGTTAAATCCGCGTATTTTTAACCTCATGTTCGTGAGTAGGGCGGTGAGGAAAATTTTTTAGCCTAAGAGAAAGTTACTGGAGACGGGAGAAAATTGCAAGATAAGGAGCTTCATGATTTATAATCCTCACCCGCTACTATCTGAGTGATCAAATCAAAGAAGATGAGAGGGGCGGGCCATATCGCACGTATTGCGGAGAAGAGAAATGTATGGATAATTTTGGTTGGGAAACATGAAGGAAAGAGATAAATGGGATTATATCTGTAGTGTCAAAATTAATCTTCAAAAAATAGGATGGGAAGCATGGACTGGGTTGAGCTGGCCCAGAGTATGGATAGGTGGCAGGCTTTTCTGAACACGGTAGTGAACCTTTCGGGGTTCCATAAAATGTAGGGAGTTTCTTGAATAGCTGAGTAACTCTTAACTTCTTAAGAAGGACATTGATGCATGGAGTTGGTTAGTTGGGTAATCGGTTCTTTGGTTGGTTGGTTGGTTGGTTGGTTGGTTGGTTGGTTGGTTGGTTGGTTGGTCGGTCGGTCGGTCGGTCGGTCGGTCGGTTGGTTGGTTGATTGGGTGGTTGGTTGGTTGGTTGGTTGGTTGGTTGGTTGGTTTGTCAGTCAGTCAGTTAAGCAGTCAGGCAGTCAGTAACGGATAGAAGCCACTCTGGACTGCTTGGACGCAGTGCGCCACTCTCAGGAATTGAACCCAGCTCCCCGGTCGTTGAGCCAGTATTCTAGTCACTATAATGACTCAGCCGTGCTGATTATCGTCACTCAGCAAGACTATACTGGGCGGAGTTAGTGACATAGTTAATCAGAGCGCACTTCGAAACAACGCTAATGAAGATATCAGGCGAAGGAAGTATGATGGCGCATTGTCTTAACTGAGTTAAAAAGTGTACCCCTTCTTCTTGTGAATGGATTTAATAAAAACGGGGAGAACCAGGAGAATTTGGCAGCCCAGTAAGCCAGTTTTATGTGTTTGATTCTTAATAATATTAAGCGTGGGGGACATTGCCATTACTTGGCACTTCACACTTTTGCCCTTCGTTGGTGTGTGACCGCCTAGTCCCATTCTCCCTCAGCGTCCCCCCTCTCCCATCAGAACGTTTTGTAAATTAGAATATAGTCTATATGACAGCAGAGGCGAGTTGGAGGACGAAGAAGCAAACAGGAGCTAAAGGGATGCAAATTATAGCAAGGGGGGTTGTAGGAGCGTAATTAAATTAATTAGCATGTGAATGGGGGAGTAAAAGTCCTCGAGGCACATCGACGCCGTCTCAGTCATTGGCGTCGTCACATTAGGGGAACATAAACTAAGAATATGACGAGGACAAGAATCCAGTACAAAAAAGACGTCAGTAATGTTTTCTGAAGTCTCAAGTTGATTGGTAAATTAAAAGAGAGTCTATCTTTTTTTATTTAAAAAACTTGGCTATAATTTATAAAAGTTTTTATTTTAAAGTTCACTTTAAAAGGAAAGTTTTCATTGATCTTATCTAGCCAGTTGTTGTGTCGAAGTATAAAACTTCTAATTTTAAATATTTAATTCCCGTGTTGTAATAATGGTGCATAACGTTGCCTATACAACTTGTATGAACGCTATATACTCTGGGTTACTGAGAGCGTTGTCGAATAAAATGTGGAATGTGCTTTGTCTTTTAGGTACAGTGTAAATTAGGCGAAAATTATAATAACGATCGTACGCTGATATAGTTAATCAATTCGTGATATTTCAACCCGAGAGTACTTGAACAATTTTCATGATAAAATGATTAGCTTTGTTTCTTCCTATTCAAGACGTACACGTTTTAGCTTTAGTATTTATGCTTTCTTATGGCATATGAACAACATACCTCAGTTCTATCGCTCGTGTGTTGACTTTGAGATGTAGGCCAAACCAGACAGTCAAGCAGTCCAAGTCTGTTTTACAGATAATATGACGTTGGCTGTATAATGCTGGCATACGGTACTGACAGTACATGTTCTGTTGATGTATCGAGAACAGGGGGCTCAGAACGGTATTTGATCCTAAGGAAGTGACGGGAATAGGAGGATGGAGAAAACTGCATAATGAGACTCTTCATGATGTATATTTCTCACAAAACGATAGGTTGATGAAATCAAGTAGGATGAGCCGGGCGAGGCATGTGGCACACGAGGGAAAACGGAGTTGCGATTGGAAGATGTTTCTTGGTAAAGAACGAAACCGCTTTTTATTTATATATATATTTTTTTTTAGTGGTGAAGGGCCCCGCAGCAGACGCTACGGACGCACCGCAGCCTTGAGGCTTATTGTGCAACCCTATGATGAAGATGATGATGATTATTATTATTTGTTGTCCTTTTCCTAGTAATGGAGCATCGGTGGAATCAAATTGACAGGGGAAAGCCGAAGAACTCGGGGAAAAACCTGTCCCAGTGCCACTTTGTCCACCACAAATCCCCCATGGACTGACCCGGGATCAAACCCGGGCCTCCGAGGTGGGAGGCCGGCGGCTAACCGCCTGAGCCATGGCACGGCCCTAGGACCCAGGGTTAAATTGGAGGATAATATCAAAGTGCGTTGTAAAGAAGTTAAATTGGAGGGTGTGTATTGGATTCATCTGGCTCGGGATAGGACATGATTGGCTCTTTTGAACACATAATAAATCTTCGCTACTCCGTAAAATGCTGAAGCTGGTCACGCAGTACCTTCAAATGTCGAGGTTAAGCATGCAGCGATCTCCCCCACCACTAACACTACATTCTTTATAGCGTGATATCTTTCCACGTGATTTTTCTTCTGCCTGCTTTCAGTTTTTTCGTGTCCCTTCCGTAGGACCTGTATTAATTTGCATGTATTTTCAACTGCTTTTATTTGATTTTCGGCACTGTTTTCATTCTTGTAATTCCTTCCTGCTTAAATCTCCTTCTGCTAAAGTCTTGCTATCGTTAACGGCTTAATTACATTTCACGCACTATCCAACTACAAACCCTCCTGTACTCGCGCAATTTCAAGTTACGCAATTTAAAAAAAAAAACGTGATTAAACAACATCTTTGTTAAGCGCACCATATTTTTCCTTGCGGGAATGAAATCACAACGACATGGAGGTTTGCCTTTATCCCCATGATACTTGCATGCATATATCAAAGTAGCCTACATTCTTTACACGCACGCACGCACTCGCGCGCGCACGCATATGAGCACGAAACCGGCTTATGACTCTCTGCACTTGTGTTCTAAAGGTATATCGGCCTATCAGCTGAGTATTCTGATTTTTAATATTGCTTGCAGTTTTCTTCGCTCTCTCCATGCAGTCTCTCTGCAGTATTTCAGAATTTGTTTCAGCTTCCTCCTTCCAGATCCTCCCCCTCCCCCCTTTCCGTCATGATCAGCTTTCCATTGCACCGAACGCGGTGGTGTAGAAGTTAACATTTCTGCTTCTTATCGATATGTTTTGGTTGGAATTTGGCCTGGAGGTCGCATGCACTGTCTAACGTTAAGATCTTCCATGCGAATGCTGGAATTTTACCTTAAACTAAGCCACAACCCGTTTACTCCACATCGTTTTGAATTAATAATTCACAGTTATCCACCCATAACCTCTCCGCTTTGAGAAAGTCATTAAATGATGCAAAAATCACACAGTTATGGGGTTGTTAATATTGTACGTGTTCCATGCAGTTGTTTTACATACAGGTTTACTACTACTACTACTACTACCACCACCACCACCAACAACAACAACAACAACAACAACAACAACAACAACAACAACTACTACTACTACTACTACTACTACTACTACTACTACTACTACTACNCAACAACAACAACTACTACTACTACTACTACTACTACTACTACTACTACTACTACTACTGCTGCTGCTGCTGCTGAACCATAATTCTAGATACTCCATTCTGTGTACTCTATATATAGAATAGAGTGTCTAGAATTATTGTGCAGTAGTTGGTAATAATAAGGGTAAACATTTATTGAGTTTATCGATTTTGTTGAGTTTTGGTTTGATACCGTGCAGGAATCTGTCGTAGTGGCACACCGTATTCTTGCGGGGTACAGATACTGTAAATATTTACCTCTTCACATTTTTCTGCTGTCACATCTGACTGTTCATATTGTGGACTACTAGTGCACTCCAGTTCCTGTCTTATCTGCGGTCATTTACTTCATTCCTTATTCTGTGCCCCGTAGCCTCCAATAAGGGGCGTGTCTTTGTTTTGTTTCGTAGTCTTTTACCCCATCTACCTATTCCCAGTAGGTGTCGAGGTTGTTTATTATCACTTGATCACGCTGAGACATACACCACAGTCGGTAGGACTCCTCTGCACGAGGGCTCGGCCCGTCGCAGAGACCTCTACCTGACAACACAAGTAGTCACAAGAGACAAACATCCATGCCCCCGGTGGGATTCGAACCCACCATCCCAGCAAGCGTTCGGCCGCAGACCTACGCCCACGCCTTAGACCGCTCGGCCACTGAGATCGGCAGAGGCGTGTCTTGCTGGCATCTTTCAGATTTTGTGTAATTTTAAATACGAGGAACAGATACTTTCCAATTATCCTTATCTCAATCACATTTGTTCACTTTTCTGCTCTCGTATAAGCTCCTTTCTCGTTTGAACTCGAGTATTTACGGCAAACAAATTTCAATAATTGCGTTGCATTTTACACTCTGGGTTTAGAAACTCTATTAATCGGTTTGAAGAAATGTGTAAAATAACCATGGAGCGCTGGATCGTTTGGCTTGCTCTTCAAGTACTGCTGGGATCATGGGTGAATACACAATTTTCTGTGTTGTGTTAGGCCACTCCTGCGTCCAAGGAATCCTGCAAAATTTTCTAAAAAATTTATACCTAGTTCAGAATCAGGATAGGCGAGATGTTCGAATTAGTGCAAAGTTAATAGAACAATGTTAGCTAAAGACTTGGTTTCACCAGGCACATCCAAAGGAATTTATTTGAAACTCAACTAATAAATATTTCATTTAAAATATTTAATTTCAGTATTAACTCAAACTGTTATATGAATGTTAGAGAGAACGCCCTTCATAAATGTTTGACATAATCTCCACAGAATCCCATTAACTCTGTGCATCAGATTAAATGTGTTAAAAGTGTTCAGGACATTAGAGCGCAGAATTCTAACACGAGGCCTTTCCCTAGTAGGTGGTGACATTTCACTAATGTATTTAGATTAATTGTTACTTCTTTAAATGGCAGTGCGTGAGCGAACGACTGAATTGTTCGCCTGTTGTGACAAGTAGTAATCGCTTTGCATTAATACTGCAATCACAGAGCAGATTTGTCTTACCCGTGTTTAAATTCTGACAGACACGCGACCAGCGATTTCATAAATTGACTTCTCTTCTTGTTCCTTTTCATATTGTTGTTGATTTCTTTACTGTACTTCTAAACTCGAATTGCTTCTCTGCTCTTGCTGTCAGCTTCGTTTTATTGTACACAGTACTGACAGACGTGACGCAAAATGTGCTGTCTTTTGCAATAAGAGAATGTCGTGTTATTATTACCGTTATTATTTGTTTTTCCGCTCAGCATTAAGAATATGAAATATGCATGGAACTATGCGATTTGTAACAACTCATTGGCCTTCGTATCAGAGTAGTGAAAGAAGCGGTGGTACGAGGACGGCCTGAGATTACGGCATGAAGAGTGGAAGGCTGTGTAGGCTTATGGACGGTTTTGGTCTGCAGAACGTTGGGCAATGTGTGGAAGTTGAAGAAAAGTACCGAAAACGATTAATAATATGAAACTGTTGTTTATGGATGTGTAGTCCTAATGTGTAGGAGTATTATCCAAAATATTCAAATCTGTTTTCGTTTTGTGTAGATGTTGAATTTAGCAAATCATCCTAAAGAACTAATGTAGTGTGGGTGTTATAGGACACGGTGCAGAAAGAATATTTGGAGTAGTGGAAGAGTTTTAATAGGAGGGTGCAGATTATTACGTATAGACAGGCTTTGTGATTTTTATTCTTTACTGAATGTTATTGGGGATAATAGAATTAAGGAATATAATATGGACAAGTCATGTCCCGTGCGTTGAAGAGATTAGAAATGATAAGGTATTTAGGTAAAAAAATTTTTTTCTCAGTGATTACTTGTGAGAGCAACAGGGCCAATCAAACTCAGAAGTGGAGCAGACAGCGCTATCAGTTTAATTGTAATTGTGAATGAAATTACAAACCAATGTATGTAAGAGACAAGGGGCTTACATCATGAAGGCAAAAAGGTGTTGTAAAGTGAAACATGCATATATCCCTGACCTCGACACTGCATAGAAATAACTGGCGAGCTTCGGGCTGCGGCTGTTGCTTTTACTTGCACAGAGGAGCTGAAAGTAGACCTTAAATGGCAGGCAGTTGGGCATCAGATATGGGTGTTGAACGTCCTGGCGTTTTCCAGATCGATGTGCATCACAGGTCATAAAATCTGCTGGACAAGGTTATGCTGCTGACATGCCGGTAGATGCATAACAATTGTAGTTTATTTATTAAATAGTTTTTCTAAAATCTGTCCCATTACAGGCCTGGGCAGGCCTTAAGGCTCCAGGAGCTTGAGACTCCCAGAATGTGTAGACAGTTGGCACATGAAGGTGGCAAGGTTGTCAGCCGTGTGAACCGGCCGCCTGTACTCCCCAAGAGGTATTCCTGATATTAATTTCTTTTAGAGGCTGAGTCGACCTCAGGACCATAGTGCGGCCGGAAAGACTGAGTCAATGAAAAATCCCGTGACCCCATCGGGAATGGAACTCGCAACTTTCCGGCTGGTAGCGCAGTGCCTCAACCAACTGCGCCAACCGTTCTGGAATTATATTTCTCAATAATATCGAAATTTCACTGATTAATTATTGTTTCGGAAGGGAAACACAAATCCGAGCAAAAGAGTGTACTACCACGCGAAGAAAGAGAATTTACGAACTTTCAGAGAGGTGTGATAGTAGTTACCTTGTGTGTAAAGAGAAAGTGTCTTCCTCAGCTACGAATACGCACAGCCGAAGGTTACAAAGCCTTGCATCAGCACCAGTAGAAGACTAAACATACGTAGATAACAGTCAACTGACTCTTCGGCGTAATTGGGCGTTTAATAAATCATGGGTGTCACAGCTTGATGCTGGATAAAATGAGTTCTTCCGATAACTCTACATGACAACTTTCATTATTATTATTATTATTATTATTATTATTATTATTGAAGATCAAACCATTTCCTTTAAAAATACGATACTCTATTCGCAATATTAGTACACAAAACCACATAACCATAGTTTTTTAAATGTTGCAAAAGTTACACAAAGAGGTGGTCAAACCAACTAACCTAGCTTGCTCTGTTTGAAGTATAGAACCCGAAGACGTCAGCAGTATTGAACACCTTGATGCAGGATGTAGCCTGTCACGCCTGGGATGTTCGCACTTCACACTGGTGTACAGGGCAAGGGACAGTCATCCGTCTTGAGATTTCTTAAGTAGACACTGCTGTGGGAATACAAATATAATACATCTGCTGGAGAAGGATGGAGAGGATCAGTTGGACCGATCGTGTGAAAAATGGAGTATTACATAGAATCAAGGGGGACAGGAACATCGTACCTACAATAAAAAGAAGGAAGATTAACTGGATTGGTCACATCTTGCGCAGAAAGTGCCTTCTAAAGCACGTCATTGAAGGAAAGGTAAAGGGACGGGAAGACGAGGAAGAAGACTTGAGCAGATACTGAATGACCGTAAGGAAACAAGAAGATACTAGGATTTGAAAGAGGAAGCACTAGATCGCACTGTCTGGAGAACGCGCTTTGAAAGAGGCTATGGTCTTGCCGCAAGACAAACTACGTAATGCTAACAGAGATATACACTAAACACGCTAATGCTTTGCATGTCAAGTGTTGTTTGTAAGTCACCAACTGTGAACACTGTGGTCATGTGAAATTTTGAGCTTATGACTGACTAATTTAATATAACAAAATCTGTACTCAGTAATACGTACTTCAGTAAAATAAGATGAAGTAAAATAATTATGAATATTCAGGCTTTCTGCTATATCACGCCGTGTAGATTGATTAATAGCGGGTGTTTCGATGGATCATAGTACCTTATTATTCAGGGGAAGGCAGTCCAAAGTCCATCCTTCTTGGAAACGTTGATATCTTCTTACCAGTCGTTACGGCGTAACATCCCAGAAGACCTAAATGTCCACTAACACCACTGTGGCAGCATCAAATCTCGCAGCAGCAGTGACAGTAATAACTGTCGGCCTGAAAGTAAACACTACAGGGGGGTATATTACATGAGTTCTACGCCGAACTACTTGTTACTCTTCGTGCCCAATTTGTATGATGCGCTGTAGTTTTGTCTTTTCACACTGTCAAATTTTCGCCGCTCCATTGAAGGGCTTTAATATTCATACGCTTTGTCAATTCTTATTTTTTTCTTTTTTTCTTCTTTACTTTGCTCAGTGAAGCATCTTAGTGGCCGTGACAACTGGATTAGAAGATAAAATAAAAAGACGACTGTGAGAAAGTTACAAAACGGGTTTGAAATTTTTTTTTTTTCATTAATCCTGCGGTGGTGTTTCTGATGCTGGATCCAGTTTTGCCACTGTGATTAAATAATAAGAATGGATTAAACCGAAGGAATGGGGATGTGTAATTAATAGTAATGACAGACCTTTCTTGTTAATTGAACACAGTGACTGAAGCTCGTGGTCATTCACTGACATCCCTTAGTTTTCTGCTTTATAGTGGAAGAAAAAGGGGGAGCGGAATTTACTAATTTAACTCAAGTTGCGGGAAACATCGTCTTGCTACACCAAAGATCGCCAGATTTAACGAGTCGTTTATGGTTTAATGCCATCCTTCTTCGGAGCGTGCACTTGTAGTAAATTTGTGTCTTTTCTGGTCCATTTTTTCAGCAATGCGTTTTAATTCTCGTACCTAAGCTTTTTAGGTTCCTTTTTAACATTTTGGTTAGTTTACTCTATTCTCTTGAGGGAAAGGATAAACTTGTGAATTTACGGACCAGGTGCGTTGGAAATAGATTACAGACGGAAGTATGAGAAATACGTCTAATTGCTATGTGGTTATGAGCATTTGGGACACGACGCCGTGTTGTCTGGCGCAATTTTACAAACTACAGAAGAATCTGCTGCACCAGTCGTCGGGATAGAAAAGTACCCTGAAGATGGAGGCAGCAGATCCCTCTGAAACTTACATACATTCTTACCATTCGGTACGCCATCGTATCTCATGTACAGTGATATACACATTACAGCTTTCAGAACCTCGAATATTGTATTGTGTTTATTATGTCAAAGACTATAAGTAAATAAAATTGTCTATTTTTAAGCTTCATAGGGGAGGTGAAGTAGCTCAGTCGGTATAGTGACTATGCTACGGATTTTACCAATGAGTCTGTATTCGATTCTCGAGCAGATGCAGGGAAGTTTTTTCTTTTTAAAGCTTCCAAACCGCTTGTGGCGTCAACCCAGTGTCCTGTTCATTAGGTACTCGAGGCTCTTGCCCCCGGTTTAAAGCAGCAGGGGCTTGAAGCTCTCCACTTATTTCCATCCAGTACTGAGATTAGGAATACTGGGAACCATAACTCCGCTATCCCACGTGCCTCCATTTTGTGTTGTTTGATTATGCATAGAGACTGTTGCACCATTTAGAAGGTTAGCTGTGCACCTTATGAGCAGCATATGACAGGTGATCATTCGTCTTAGGCAGAATTAAAAGGAGATCTTTATTTCAACCCCAAAACATGTTTTTTGCCCGTCATATGTTGTCTGCAGTTAGTCAAGCTTGAAGATCTCCCAGTTTCAAATTTTTTTGTGATAAAATGAACCTGACAATGAAAAAGGAAAATATTAATAAACATGGAAGGTAGTGATAAAGTGACGTTGATAATATGGAACTTTGATCTTTACTAAACAACGAATAGAGAACTGAAATCTTGCCATATTCTGATTGAGAGACATTCAAATGGGCGTCAGTAATCAACGCCTGTTTTTCAAGATCCTTTATCAAGGAGATGAATATTTCTTATTCTGTCTGCTTCCCCCGTGTGCCTTATTATATCGTGTCATTCCATTCTCCAAATTTTCGTTAATTTCTTCTTTGTATTATCCTCTGTTTAACTCATTTTACGTTGAAGAATATTCAAGCACGTCGTTAGAGCAATTCATTTTAGTTTCTTTGTAGTATAAGAACTTTCTGAGTATTTTATTAATAAGTAAATTTTGTAAGATAAAATCGTTGCTGTCTGTTTGAACAGTCATCATGAGTTGTTACAATGGAAAGTTTACAGAAGTGGAAGAAAAGAAGTGCGTTTCCTGTAATCATGAAGTGGAAAACTTAGGTCTTTTGCAAGCAGGATGGGAAGCTAACAAGACATAAAATATGAAGAAACTTTTTAGAAAATCGATTAAATTAAAAGCTGAACACAACTTATTTGATCTAAGTAAGTGAAAATATATAACGTATGCTTTGATTTTACAATTGTTAACTTCAGACAACTTCTGACTTCTCAAAAGATGAGTGTGAATGCCTGCTTATAATGCAAATCGTCGAATCGTAAATACAAAGGGTAGGATGAACGGTTGAAAGAAATTTGTATATTTGACAGGGGGAAAAGGTTTGCCAGTATTTCTCTTACATTTATGCGTTAATAGCATGAAGGGAAAGAATAATGAAAAAGCATCGTGCCCATAAACTCTCAGTCAGTGCCAGACGAAAATCACTTAACCTTTTAGAGACGAAATGTGTCTGTTTTATATAAGGATTCAGTGCGTACCGCGCAGTAAACACTCTCCACCACGGTTACGCAAAACCAGTCTCTTAATGTTTTATAAGGCAGAAGTTGCTGTTTGTTCTGAGATCCGTACAAAACACATAAACGCAATGTGGGCGCCACGTTGAATTTTTTAATGTTAAACCTGGTCGTATGTAAAGTTACCGCTAGGCTTTAAAAGGTTAAAGACGAAGCGTATCTGTTTTATATAAGGACTCAGTGCGTACCGCGCTGTAAACACTCTACACTTCGGTTATAAAAACCAATTTCTTAATGTTTTATAAGGCAGAAGTTGCTGTTTGTTCTGAGATCCGTACAAAACACATAAAGGAAATGTGAGCAACGTTTAGTATTTTTTAATGTTAAACCTGGTCGTATGTAAAGTTACCGCTGGGCTTTAAAAGGCTAATATAGGGCCTATAGCAATATATGCACGGAAATGAACAACATAAAATTCACTATATATGTAAATATATATAATGCAATATATATTACATTGCAATGCTTTATGCTCGGCAATTCTACACTACAAGTTGCGCAGCGAATTACATTTTATTACTTGTCACTCTATTTAATTTTCTACTTTGCGTGACTTGTGAATAGGCAGTCTTTGACAGCTGAGAGGGGCTGGCTTTCAAACTTTGGACTCGATCGGTCTAAGAGTTTCTCGCTGTAAAAATGAAAGAAGACTATTATGAAATGCCGCAAGAGGCCACCTACGTGGGCGAATTTTCTGACACGCCGGAGAAAGACCATGGGATGTTATTTCCAGGGGTACACAAATTCTGGCCACCACATCGCCCGGGCTACTAAATTTTTCTTTTTTTGTGGTGGCACTAATATTTGTGGGTCACCAGTAATAAACCCGCTTCAGGGCACTCTTGTGGCGGCTAGAATTTTGAAGTGGCTTCTGGATTTTTGGGAAATGTGTGCGGTGCTGTATTACCTGCCTATCGTGGGAGTAGAGGAGGTCACGTGACAAGTGTGGCACTGCATCAGCCGATTATCCCTTTAAAGACGAAGCGTATCTGTTTTATATAAGGACTCAGTGCGTACCGCGCTGTAAACACTCTCCACTTCGGTTATAAAAACCAATCTCTTATTGTTTTAAAAGGCAGAAGTTTCTGTTTGTTCTGAGATCCGTACAAAAGACATAAAGGCAATGTGGGCACCACGTAGAATTTTTTAATGTTAAACCTGGTGGTGTGTAAAGTTACCGCTAGGCTTTAAAAGGTTATATAATTCTCAAGTAAGTCATAAAGTGCAAAGGCAGGAAAGTGTGGATTGGATTCAACTGGCTTCTTATAGTCTAGTGGCGGACTCAAGCGGTCACGACAGTGAATATCGGGTACGATAAGGTGTGGGGAATCTATTGTCCAGCCAACTAACTGTCGTTTTCTAATAAGAGTCTGCCCCATGGACTGACTTACATCACACAAAGATGAACTCGAACATACTGATTTCCCAGGAAGCATTCCATCGAATGTCTCCACTGTGCTAGTATCTCATTAAGACAGTATATTGTGTTTTTGTACGTTATGGTACTAAATAAAATGAAGACATCTAGGTGAGTTATGCTGCAGTACATTTTGTAAATAAAATTACTGTATTCTGGAATGTAAAACCTTGTAGTCTGGTAGACAGATACCAGAGTCTGGAAAGATTCTGCCTCTACATAAGCCTTCAACACATAATTTACGTCAGAATTGTAATTTTATTCTGTGTATTTCTAACCTAAACCCTTCTTACGTGATGGTGAAAAAGTCTTTCTGTGAGAACAGTCTATCATCTTCATGAGAGAATATTTTTCTTCCATGAATAAAGGGGCATTACCTTCTTCCTAAACGGTTTTCAGTGTACCATATTGTAGGGCGTCACATAGTAGAGGCCCAAATCTCTAATACTTACCACAGTGACAGCCTCAAATCTGAATTTTCTACGGACTGGCTATCGCAGTAATAAATGTACATCTGCACTCATGTCAAGTCAGTGGGGGGTGCAAAAACAAGTATAAGGTAGTAGTATTATATGTAAGAATATTTCTTTATTTTTTACGTTAAGAAAACTTTAATGAACTTACGTTAGTATCCATGTGAGCTCAGTTACCCTGAATGTTTACGATTCATGTCCAGATTAACCTAATTTCACGCAGCGGAAACATGTAGCTAGTCGCTGCATTTTACGTATCGTGGAATTTATTTACCATTCCCACAAAAAACGCCACTGATCTTTATCCTCAGCCAGTTGAGTTCCATTCATACCCTTCATCACTTGCGTTTAAAATATGTTCTAATACTACCCCCCCCCCCCCCCCACTATACGCCTAGGTTTTCCCAGCAGTCCCTTTACTTCAGATTTTACCACAAAACTCCTGCACGCATTTCTGTTCTCTTCTGTACAGTGTTTGTCCCACACTTTTTGATTGATCACAGTAATAATGCTTGGCAGTGAGTACAGGTCACAAGGTTCTCATGACGTGATCCACGTCTGGCATGCAAATATTTTTTCAGCAATTTGTGTAGTTTCATATACTGATGAACCCACGAATTCAGTTTACGGAGCGATGATGTGTCCGTACAGAATACAGTAACCTTCAATTGCAGTAGTGGATCCGAAAAGTGAATTCTACCAAAAATGTAGTTATTTTAGCCTTTACTTTTCATGCGCTCCGACATGAAAATTATATGACTCCTTCTGGGTGTATTTTCTTCTTCTGTGTCCAATACTCCATGACAGATGGGAGTATAAAACTGCTGAAAATAATATTGCCAGGTTCGGGTTTATATAGAAATCACGAAACAGAAAAAAGAGTAGGTATAAACACAAAGTCCCACAATTTCTTGAGGTATATAGTTCTATTTCCTGAGAAGTAACTGATCATGGAAGTCTATTTGCTTGTCTACGTCAGTTTATTTATCAATATCTATATTTATGTTTCTCCGTCTGTCCGTCCAGCCACATCTCAGCCTCGGTATCTGCGTGTCTGCCTGCCTGTTAGGCGTATTCCTTGGAAATGCCTGCAGAGTACGTTTCCACCAAATTATCAAATCGCAAACCCACACACTTTCTTGTTTTATTAATGTATAAAATACGTTTTTATCTTTTACATTCACTTAATTTTATAGCCTACATTTACAAGTGCATAACCAACGTATCTATCCACCTGTTGCCTAATTGCTTGCTTACAGTACCTATTTCTTTATATTTTTATTTCCAGACACATTTCAGTAAATTTAAGAAGACTTGCAATATTCAGTACCATCATAACCCGACTATGCTCTACCTCTTACGGCTGTTATAGCTTATGGAACGTATTTTACAACTCGTTTCAAGTATTCACTTTATTTTTGTCTCTGTTACTCGTATCGTGCCTATGATATTCCATTTTCTTCTCCTAACTCTTAATGATGGTCAAAATATTCTTGACTGTTAATAAATTCTAGAATGTGACGCCATATATGCGATTGTACTTTTCGCAACGTTTCAGAAAAACCTTTTATCTCCATTTTAATATTGTCCTTCCATCTGTGCGTAGTCTTCCAAATGATCTCTTTCCCTCAGGTCTCCCAACCAAATCAGTGTATACACCTCCTTTAACTGCCGTGCGTGCCGCATGCCCCGCCCATGTCGTAGTGATAATTAGAATAATTTCGTGCTGTATTTTATGTGGCTTATATTTTGACAGATGGCGTTCATTTTTGTTTTATGTTCACTCGTTTCGGACGGCGCGAAACCAAAGCTGAATAAGACGTGTTACAGTCTGAGTGTGAAATAATTTACAAATGATGTATTAATATATTAGAGACGGACGTCTTACTCGTTTTGTGTGTCATTTAATACCAAAAATGTAAAAGATGCGAAGTTCGTTGGTGTGCTGATGTGAAGATGTGCCGTTTTCGGCTGAGGGCAAGCAGGCCGTTACAAAGAAGGTTAGGAAATGAAGTCACACCATAAGAATCTGGAGTCTCCGCTTTGCTGTTCGCGTTCGTACGTAAATCCTCATTGCCGCTTGCGCCGATGTTTTGAAATTTTCGACAGATTTTTCGAGGATGTGTAGTTTGAATTTTGATCACGATTAATGTAACTGTTCTCGGGTTACGAGAGGACATGCCATGAAAGTCACGTGTTTAATTATCTCCCAAACAGTAAGACTTACGGAAATCTCTTTGCAGGTAATTCGACGTATATTTCCCCGTATTAATCAGTATAACTTTTCATTATGGCCGAAGAACTTCCCTTTCCGGAACGAAGTTTCTGTCAATAGATACAGCACATCGTAAACTGGGACCTTAAGGCCACTGGACCTGTCACTTAAATTACAGCAATTTTTAGGTGCGTTTGCAAAATTGTAAAAAGCGACTATCAGCTTCTTCATGCCTGCCTGCCTGCCTGCCTGCCTGCCTGCCTGCCTGCCCCACTGCCTGCCTGCCCGCCTGCCTGCCTGCCCGCCTGCCCGCCTGCCCGCCTGCCCGCCTGCCTGCCTGCCTGCCTGCCTGCCTGCCTGCCTGCCTGCCTGCCTGCCTGCCTGCCCGCCCGCCTGCCTGCCTGCCTGCCTGCCTGCCTGCCTGCCCGCCTGCCTGCCTGCCTGCCTGCCTGCCTGCCTGCCCGCCTGCCTGCCTGCCTGCCCGCCTGCCTGCCTGCCCGTCCGCATGGAACAACTCAGCTGTCGCTGGAAGATTTTCATGAAATTTTATGTTTCAGTTTTTTCGCAAATCTGTCGAAAAAATTCACGTCTGATTGAAATGTGATAAGAATATCCGGTAGTTTACATAAAGGCCTATGTACATTTAAAATATGTCACTGAATTCTTCTTAGCATGAAAAGTGGTTCAGACATAGGTTTTAGAGAAAGCTAACACACATTTTGTGTTCAATACGTTTTTTTTTCCCCGAAAATGATGATTTTTGTGACGTAATGTGGAAAAATATTGCCCAGGCCACAGATGACAATAAAATATGATG
Organism: Coptotermes formosanus; assembly: GCA_013340265.1. Lineage (NCBI taxonomy): Eukaryota > Metazoa > Arthropoda > Insecta > Blattodea > Rhinotermitidae > Coptotermes > Coptotermes formosanus. The sequence goes on along the minus strand of BLKM01009497.1, from coordinate 3,408,775 downwards.
CATGCTCTTTGCATTTTAGATAAGTAAGGCTACAAACACACGCTCAGAATATATAGTACTTAATGCTTTTCCACAGCAAAAATCGTTAAGCGAACGCGCCTCATTTTCACTTTATACGTACATTGCGTGTCTTGTTTATTCCTGAATTCAGCCTCCACTTTCTTAAATTTCAGCAGAAGAATTTTGTCAAGACACGTTGATACACGTCACGAACGTCTCCTTCCAAATCCTCAGGTACTCACTTTTTGTTAGCATTGAAGTATACATTTCTTTCAGTTGTAAGGAGTGTCATTATTTGACCTAAAATTCCATAAGTTAACTTTCGCACATAATAGAGGATCGCTAAATCCTTCACGAACAATGCTAGTGGAAATTAATCCTATTACGTGATGTAATTTTATCGCTTGTGTTCAACCTGTAGTAATTTAGTGACATCGATTCTCTTTTTGTTTTTCAGCTCTCTGTCTGTTCAGAGCACAGTACTTCATTTTCATGTCTCAGCAGACAGCGCACCGTTCAGACTTGTGCATTAGTATTAGAACAAATTCGTTAATACATGCCGTGGCCAATTTAACGTTGTTCATTAATTTCTAGAATAGAATCGCGTGTCCTGGCATAGTGAACAATGTTGGGTGTGTAGTGTCTGAGTTAGAGGTGCCTCTAGAACAAGGGTTAGTGGTAGTGGTGATGGTGGTGCTGGCCAATTAACATTAGCTAACATTTTCCTTGGAAGACAAGGGAGAACTCTACCGAACAGAGCAGTGGGGTTCTACTACAAAGTTGGGGGAGGTGAAGGTGGGGTTGTAGGTAAACAAAGGCGACGTATTCCCACCACAAGACTTCTATCCCTGCCTCTGTGCACCTCCTTTCTTCTGCTTGTCTTGGTTGCTACTAAGTTGATGCACCAAATTAGAGAAGTAGCAGGGAAGACGTGCTGTCCTGTTTGTTCCTCATACGTTCATATAAAATGGGAATAAGTGATTTTGAAATTAGGATTGGAAGGTGTTTAATTAATCAGCTTCATGGATCAGACTTATTCTTGAAAATGTTATGGTCTGTCATCTCATAAAATTTGTTTCGTTTCGTTTTGTCGTCCGTACCTCTTGTACCTACTCACAGAAGTGTCGAGGTTGTTTATTTTCACTTGGTCACACTTAGACACACACCAAAGTCGGTAGGACTCCTCTGGAGGAGGGATCGGCCCGTCGCAGAGACCTGTACGTGACATCACAAACACTCACAAGAGACAGACATCCATGCCTCTGGTGGGATTCGAACCCACGATACTAACAGGCGCTCGGCCGCAGACCTACGCCTTAGACCGCGCGGCCACTGGGATCGGCTCATTAAATTTCTACCCGACTTTTATGTGCCTCCATTGCCGTGTTCACAAGAACTCTTTAACTGGATCCTGGTCTGCTTGAAACGCATCCAACTTCGAACAATTACACACTGTTTTATTAAACTGCAGTCCTGTTCCCTTTTGCGACAAGTCCTTCCAAGTGGTCTCCTTGCTTCAGCTTCTCCGAATAAAATTCTATGTGCATTTCTCATCTAAAATACAAACATTGGCTTGTTTATTTTAAATGCAATGAGACTGTTTTGTTTTAAGGTTTTCTGTGTCCGGGTACACTGCTCATAATATGGGATACAACAGTACCGAGTACCCATAAAAGAAAAGTCCCAATCCCGGTGGCCCCCTGATCAAAGAAGTGGGTCTGCGCTCTCTCGCTTGCTGGGATTTCAGGTTAGAATCCCGCCGGGGGCATGGATTTTTTTTGCGAGTGTTGAGTGTAGTGTTTTGTCAGGTAGAATACACTGGGTAGGACCGAGCCCTCATCCAGAGGATTCCTACCGAGTGTGTGTGTGTGTGTGTGTGTGTGTGTGTGTGTGTGTGTGTGTGTGTGTGCCATTGAGTGTCATCGAAGGCAACAATAATCCTCTACATCTACAAGTGTAGTTATAAGAGGTCAGACTAACAAAGAAAAGAAGCAAAACTGCGTCATCCCGCTACAGTGTTAGTATGGCGTCTGTCCTGTGTGCTTCATCTGGTGTTATTTAATTCCAATGGGAACACGGGATTATTTCTCCGAGGGTGATGAATTAGAAAATTCATCTGTGTATTTACAGCCGAGATGAAGGCATGGACGTATATCTCCAATTGCCCATGCGTCGTCATTATATGTTGATTGAGCACAAGGACAGTTTCCTTTAACTGTTATCCAGTAAGATTAGTGTAATTACATAACAAATATATACAGTTTGTTGGGAATAACATGTAGGTGACATGGGGGAAGTGGCAAACCCATACGAAATTTGAGTAGGAATAAACTCAAAACAAAAGAACCTAGAAGAGTGGCCGTTGATAAAAGAATTTTGCTAAAGGCATCCTGGTGAAGCAGGGTGTAAATGTGTGAAAAGAATTCAAGTGGGAGTTCAAATCTTACTGGATGTAACGCCTTGTCGATTGGTAAAAATAACCGACGTTTCGAAGGATTGTGGTGCCTTCGTCTTCTGTAGCAGACAGTTTAAGAAAATTTGGCAGAGTTCAGATGGTTGACTATAGGAGCCATTGATAAACTTTGGTGAGCACTGCCATGAAACTTCGGTTACCACAAGCAGGGAGTCTCTAGACAGTCTGAGTGACTGTCACCTTCAGAGGGACGCTGTGCATCTAGCAATGTGTGTGAATAGGACACAAGGCAGTGTGTGCATAACGTAATATTGAGACGCGTTCGCGTAACTATCTTTGCCTTGGAAAAACAATAAGTATTACGTACTCTGAGTGTGTGTCGGTAGCCTTAGTTATCCAGTATTCAATGCGCATGTTCCGTATTATCATTTGTGGCCTCTCCGGCTGTACCATATTTTTCCACTTTATCTCATAAAAGGACCGATTTCCGGAAAAAAGTTACTTAACTAAAAATGCGTGTTTCCATTTTCTCTGCAACTTTGTCTCAAACATTTCTCACGCTAAGAAGAATTCAGCGAGGTATTATTATAAATGTAGGTGTATATTTATGTAAAGTACCCGTTATTCTTTTCAGATTTTAATGAAACGTGAACTTGGTCAACAGATTTTCGAGAACTCTTCATTTTATTTATTTTTGTTTTATTTTTATTTTTTTCTGCTTTTTATTTTAATTTTTATTTTGTTTCATGAAAATCCGTCCAGTAGGAGCCGCATTTCTCCATGCGGACGGACAGACAGACAGACAGACAGAGAGACATGTCTGACGAAACTAATAGTTGCTTTTCGCAATTTTACTAACGCGCCTGAAAATCATCCAACTCTTTGACGTTATGCAACCAGTGTAGTTTGAAGCAATTAAAGAAGCTAGTCCCATCCAGGTAAGGTGTGTCAATTCGCGATCTCACGTTTGATTAAATCCCCGTACACACATTTAACTGTAACCATCGCAACAGACATTTGTTTCAAAACAGCAAATTCGGTGTTGTGTCTTTGGGGCATGTCTTGTGTACCTTCTTCATTGAAATTGACTTTACGCCGTTTACATTCTGCCTGTCTGCCAGTCGCGCCCTTTCTCAGCCACGCTTCGTCTTGACAAGTGTCTCTCTCCCTGTGGCTCCGTGCAAGAGTGGCTGCAGTCGTACACGTCTTTAAATTAATTTCCTATATTGTGCGACAGCAATTAAATAAATAAATATTTTCAATAAAAATCTACGTTGACAGTTGCGTATTGTGCTCGTAGAGAATAATACAACAAAATTAAACAAAAGTGACATATCAAGCATATGTTTTCTATTTATCAAAACGTATGAATTGAAATCAGTAACCGAAGTATGTTTGAAATCACCCGATAACCAAGGTTCCGAATTGCGGTCTCTGATGTGTTAGTAATGAAAGTTAGGCGTCATAACGGTCTGCGTCAGTTTTGTCGCTGTGTAAACTGAACTTTATACAGTATATACAAGTTATTAGCAGATAAATGTCTAATATTTGAACCATCTTTTCCTGCAAATACAGTTAACAATTGCAGTAATATTAACTTGTGTTCGTGTGCTTTGTTAATCAATAACAATACATATCAAATCAGAAACACCTGGAAAGTTTTAGAGTGTGATGCTGGTGAAGGATGGAGAAGATCAGTTGGACCGATCGTGCGAGAAATGAAGAAGAAATGAAGAGTTAAGGAGGAGAGGAATATCCTACAAACAATAAAAAGAAGGCAAGTTAGCTGGATTGGTCACATATTGCGTAGGAACTGCCTTCTAAAACACGTTATTGAAGGAAAGTTAGATTAAAGGATAGAAGTGATGGTAAGACGAGGAAGAAGAGGTGAGAAGCTACTGGATGACCTCAGGGCAAAGGGAGGATACTGGAAACTGAAAGAGGAAGCACCAGCTCGCAGTGTTCGGAGAACTGGCTTGGGAAGAGGCTATGGACCTGTCGTAAGTCAAACAATTGAATGATGAAATGGAGAATACATATACAGGATGGCGCAAAAGCACTAGGCAGGCCATGATAACATTGATGCCTCTAATGTCAAGCAACTTTTGCACGATTCTATATATCGTATCTTCACTGTTTAAAATATATGTCCTACCTCCGTTCTTTAGCCAGCGATCGCCTTCTTTCATTATTTGTAGCGTCTGTTTCTAGAATACCGCCTGTTTACATTCGCCTCCATATGTACATTCTGTCACTGTTGTTTTCTTATGTCTGAAGTGTAAGAATAGCTCCCGTTCCATTACAATTTCAGTGGCGTAATATGCATGTCTATTTCACTTGCATATTCCTGCAATAGACAGTAAATAATGTATGCCACAAGTCGTGTCCTGTAGGTGTGAATGAATTACGAGTGTAACATGAAATTCTAAAGCATTTTCAGAACGACCACCATGAACGTGCAAAACCCTGTTAAGTCTAGTGATGCATATTACATGAAACAATTCAAGCGTTTCTTTACGTAATTTTGTCTGAATTCAATGTAGTGTTTCCCTTATTTCACCAATGGTTATTGGAATCTTCCGTAGGCAACAGAATTAAAATGCCGCTAAAAGAGTAAGTCGAAAATTTGAAGTCGGGTGACGTCGATGGCCGTTTGCCAGGACTTTTTCGTCCAACACATTTGTTGTGAAAGTTTCTGTTAACAAATTCGCATACAGCCAACAGTCAAAGCACAATGCGACGGTGCTTCCCATTATTGGAAGATTGAAAGATGATCATGCATCATCAGCCATAAAATCATTTAAGAAATTTGTAGTATGTGCAGATGCCTTTTACTTCTGACGCATCCGTCAAACAGGTTGGGGCCAATTACTTGATATGCCCATATTTCAGTCCAAACGAGGATCATTTTGCTTTCACCCACAGTGCAATAATATCTTGACCAGCAGCAAGAGTTGTGTCCCTTGCCATCACCAATTTTAAAAAGTGGCCACATTACCAAAGAAGATTAATCGATTCGCGTCTTTAAGGTGACGCTCACTAAACTCTTCCCGATGAGTTTCTCCATTATGAAATAAATATATCCTTTTTTTCTGACTACTACTTTTACCATACTAGATTTCATTGTGGGAACCCCTGGTTGCACGACAAATATTCGGAAGATATTTGATCTCTGTCCACTTGTTTTGAAGCATGAAGTGGCTTACCGCAGCCACACCATCCCTAATGCGAACTTTCAAATGATGAATGTCGTTGTTTTTGACCTGGTAGACGAGATGAGGAGCCATCTTAATCACACGATGCCTGGTGGATGGATCGGCAGAAGAGCGCCATTTGCTGGCCCCCTAGGTCACCAGACTTAATCCCATTGTAGATTTCTCCGTTGGGTTTATGTAACTGAGCTATCCCGGCACATCTCTTGTTGTAATTTGCAATAAACCTAATTTGTAACACTTGAAAGAAAATATTATCCTGGCAAGTTCTGGATCCATCCAGCCTCCTATATAAGTTACACCCGATTATCGTTTCGTGGGATTACAGCGGACGCATCGTGATGCTGACATCTCACTTGTAAGCAGTGTCGAAGTTCGCCGCTCTTGATCGCCACGTCCCCATGCTCGTTTCCGCTTCGGTGCTTAAGTAGCGATGCTGTGGTCTAATGCACTCTCCGGTAAATATCAACAGAGAAAATGATATTACCTTCGCGGACTGCTACGGAGAGTGATGGAACTGAACTTCTGGACCATGACATCATCTTAAGTTGATCTCATCTTTGCTGTCTCATGAGATGGTTTAGATCTCCAAGGCTTCTGCAACCGCTATAATGTGATGCGTGTAACAAAATGGAAAGAAGGGGTTTGAAGGCGAAAGAGATGGAAATAGCAAAGGAAAGCTTGGAGGTATAGATGGCATCATCCTTTACGCACAGAACCGTTGCTTTCTCGCAAATTAATATTTTTTTTGCGAGATTGAGGTTCTCGTAGCCGTGTTGCTGAAGATTAGAGTCTTTCTTTCTTACTTACTTTCTTTCGTTCTTTCTTTTCTTCTTTCTTTGTCTGACCTCTTCTACCTACTCCTTTTCGGTGTAGAGGGTTATTTTTGCACCTGATCGCACTCTGTGACACATATACACTCCTTAGGACTCCTCTGGAAGAGGCATCGGCCCGTCGCAGAGACCTCTACCAGACAACACATAACATTCAAAAGATACAGGCAGCCATGCCCCTGGGGGTGTTAGAACGCTCAACCACAGCATATGAGCGACAGCAGACCCTCGTCATAGATTTAAGAAAGGGGAAGCTACGTGAGTCTGGAAGAAATTGCATAATGAGAAGATGCACAATTTGTGCTCCTCGCCAAATTTTAACGGAATTTTTAAATCAAGGAGAATGAAATGGACAGGTCATCTAGCATGCTTGGGAGGGAAAATTATGGTTTGAAAACTTGAAAGAAATAAACTGGTTAGAAGTCTTATGTGCAGATAGAAATAAACATAAGCTCTTCACGATATTTAAAACGTTGGGGAAACTAGACTGATCTTACTAGACCAGCAATAAGGAGCTGGGGTAGCGTAGCCGATATAGCGACTAGGGTATGGGCTGCCGACCGAGGCACCGGGTTTCGATTGCCAGCAGCGGCAACAGATTCATCTCCTCTGTACAGAGTCCCGCACTGGGGCTCACGCTGTCTCCTGATCCTTGAGAACAAGTTTCTATTTCCCAGGGTTACAGTGGCCGGGGCGTGGAACTAATCACTCACTTCTCTCTCTGCCGAAGTCAAGAAGCCATGAACCCTCATGGCGTGGTGCTTAATTAAGTACAGGCACTACTTTACGTTCTGTGGGCCAGTGGCCGTCGCCTGTGAAGAATAACGGACCGTTGAGCTTAACAGAATGTGACATAAACTTATTTCTTCATCAGCTTGAGGGATTGTTGGCTTCCCGACAAAGAATCTGCTCCATTGAGTTCGTTACCTGATCAGTTCCTGGCCGAGTCTACTCTAATGGCATCGCCTTTCCTGGAAGGCCAAGGGGCCGTTCTATCTCAGAGTTAATGTTCTATCCGAACTCATTAATCAACAAAGACAAGTGCGTTTGCAGCTGAATATTCAAGCCCCCATCAGCTAATGAAATAACCTCAGCCCAGTTTCTTGTGAAGACGTGAATAACGAATCACTTTTGCTTTCACATAAAAAAGGTCATCGACGTCCATTTATTTTATCATGGGATGGATATTGAACATGGTGACCATGCTTGCTTGGTAGCAAAAAAGAGGACGTATTTATGAAACATGGAGCTGAAACGCTGGTTAAAGTGTTTTGTATCTCGCCGGATGTTTTATGCTTTCCTTTTTACAACAGGGAAGTCGCCGTGCCTGCCGCATCTGCAGGACTACTCTCTGGATTTTGTTGAAATTGTAACAGTTTTATTATGCGAATTTCATTTGGTTTCATGACGGTCACCTGTCTCCAGTGCCTTAAATAAAATGTATGAAGAAGATTATAGTTGTCTAGCTAGCCAATAACTTCCCCGCCTCTTAGGGAACCGGAAGCTGCTTTGTCACATGTACAAACAGGAGCCGCTGGAACCTGTTCTGGTCAGTTGAATCTATTCCAGCTTCTCATTTTCTGTTTCTTATTTTAATATTATATCCCGATTATCGCCTACGTATCCCAAGTGATGGCTTCCCTTCAGTTTCTCAACTAAAATGTTGTACGAATATGCAGTATATCTCAAATTATCCGGAATAATGGGGACCGCGAGACTTCCGGATAAGCGGAAAATCCGTATAATTGGATTTTTCTTTGAAAATAGGGTACACTGGCAGTTTAAAGTGGAAAAAATTTCTACAAATGGCTATTTTGAGGCTACGTGTTTATTTACGTACAACTAAAACATTAATACAGAATTCCTTATGTGGGTTTGACAATTGGGAATTCCTTGTCTAATTTCGGAACCCCTTCGGCTGTTAATATTTACAGTATGTACCTGCGTCTAAACCTTTCGATCACGCCTGATTTGAAGTTCTAGACAGCCATAACACTTTACAGTACTCTACGTTATCCGATAACCGGTAATTTCAAGGCAAATTAGTTTTGTAGAATTCTCGACAAATTTATCTGAAGGGCCAAACCGATCCGGATAACCATCTTCCGGATAACTGGAGTGTTACTGTATATATGCCCCTACTGCGTGCTGCATTTTTCACACATCTGATTCTCTTCTCCTGGATCACCTTAAAAATATCTGATAAAGAATACACATGAAGCCATACATTACTTACTTTTCTGTGTCCTTTTGTTATAGTATGATGTAATGTAATATAATAAAAACTATGCGTTAAATAACAACGGGCGGGATAGCGTAGTCGCCATTGCTACTCCTTACGGGGTGAATGGTCTGGGGTTCCGAGCCCGGTGGAGTCGAAATTTTACCAAACCCATTTAGAAAGGTTCTGAAGCCCACCCAGCCGCGTGTGCAGTGGATAGGGCCTCTTTCTTGGGGGTAAAGCGGCCGGAGCGCGGTGCTGACCACAGACTACTTTTTAGCGCCGGGTTCGAACTTGGATAAAGCTTTATCTGTGCTTCCCCTTTGCGCCTGCTTGGCGTGTACCAGGACAGCGTTATATTTTTACACGTTAATAATAAAATTGTTTTGGTGACAGCACTGCCCAGTATGGCGACGTAGTCCATTTTCTGTGGTGACTTAGCCTCGTCACATTTCGTTGCCTCACTGAGTAATGTCAACAGCGTGGATTTTCAGTTCTGTAGCTCTAATATCATCTCGCCTCACCGCCATTTTACTGCAATGGCAATATAGTGATCTGAGTCTGTGTGTAACATTTTGATTTGAAACGCAACCGCCTCACTAAAGCGTGTTATAATGGTGTGAGATAGCGGCAAGTCCCCACCTTTTCGACTGCCATCGACAATCGATATTGCTCCTTATCAAAGGAGCATGCTAGTCCCGGGTGTATGCGGCCTGGTATCTGTAAACCAACTTCACTCAGCCTACAGCAACGTTGGTGAAGGATGGGTTTAAATGGCGGCTAGAAATTGAGTGACGGGTTTTGGAGAAGCACAGCTAAAATGTATTGAGTGCCTCTGCCCTTTTTAACACTGATGATGTTCTTTGTCAATGTTATGAAAGTATAATTAGATTTCAATTCCATTAAAGATTGAGTTGGTTACGTAAGTGTTAATGCGTATATTAATTAATATTCTTACAAAAATAAGATTTGATTTTACGAGTAACGTATATTAAATATATTCATCACGTGCTTGAATGAAGGGAACATTTTGGACATTCAAGAAGTTTTAAAATTTTTGTGTTTTTTTAAAGAACATCTTTGACTCACTCTGTACAGTATTTTTTCCAACTAACTGCATGTATCGGTCTGAAGCCGTTCGCTTGCAGGGATTGTGGGGTCGAGTCCCGGAGTGGGGCATGGATGTCTGTCCGTTATGAATGTTGTGTGTCGTCAGGTAGAGGTCTCTGCGTCGGGCTGATCACTCGTCCAGAGCCGTCGTACCTTGTTTGGTGTGTCTGAGTGTGACTGTGAAGCCTCAAAAATGAGGAGGCTGTGGCCCACAAGGGGCTCTTGCACCATTCGAAAATAAAAATTGCATACGTAATTATAAATAACTATTTGTTATTTCGCAGTATTCCTCTTACACATTTTAGTCCATAAGGTCTTCTTCAGGAAGGGCCAGTTACAAAGGAATACACTTACGGTAAAATGTTGTCAAAGATATGCATAAAAGTAAAGTTCAACCTCGAACAGGCCATAAAGTCCCAGAAAGGGAGTAGAGGTATTGCTGTACTCTTTCTTTAACATGGGCACGAGATGGGAGTGTGTGATCAACGCCACGGCCCGGCCACTTTACCCCCGTGAAAGAGATCCGGTGCCCATTGCACAGGAAGCTGGGTGGGCCCTAGGGCCGCTCTGGACGGTTGCGGAATATCTGGAGCCCAGCGGGATTCTGTTTCCAGACCGTCCAGCCCGCAGCGATTCTCTATACCGAGTACGCTCTCCTGGCCTCCAAAAATGTGCATAAGTAATGTTAATTTACACTACCGTATGATAAAGCTTTGCTAAAATGTATGAAATTTAAAATTATTATACATGTTTTACATTTCTTTATAAATTTGCACTAAGGTTGCAAACAAACTTCTATGCCGATGCGGACACCGTCCTTCGAAAGGCGGAGTACCCGTGTGTGGCGTGTTGATGTTTACTTTATAGCGTACCATTATGTGCAGTTAGTTGAAACAAACAGTGTGTAGTAGTGAATTGCATGGAACAGGTACAACTTTAACTTTGATTTACTCGTTCTAAATAAATTCTAGCTTCTGCCTTTAATTTTTCAAGCTAAAAATTTAAAGCCCTTAAACACCAAGAAACTGGGCTCAAAATTCTTTGAAATTCTAAGTAACATAAGTTTTGGTTCATTTAGATGTTAGGGATAAATTTAATCCCTCGTTATTCCTCGTCTTGAAAGGAAGGTTACACCACCAGGGGCCTCACTTCCGTTAGAATTACCATAGAGAACTGCTTGCTGTCAGACAAAGAAATTCCGTAATATTTGCCATCCTCTCCAGTAAAATGCCAGGAGGCAACGTCAAGTTTGAGTGATAAGCACGCCTGCTTTTTATACTGTAGGTCCCGTGTTGGAAAAGTAAAATATCAGCCCTAACGTGAGGACGATGCGGTTTAACAAACGGCAGACACTCACCGACTTACGTAATTGTATCTTACACGGTTTCAGACTTGCGCAATTTTAAACAGTAAAAAAACTGAAATAATAGCAGTTTCGGAAGGCGCCGAATGTTTTTTCTTGCGGGAATGAAAGCGCAATAAACGCAGGTGTCGGGAGAATACTGCTGGGCGATAACACATGTAGTGTGGTGGTCATGCTGCGGCCGATCAAGCTCCAGTATGTTAGAGTTTGGGTTTCAAGTGGGTTCCTTTTCATACACGCCTATATTTGATTATATGTGTATTCCGTTCCGACTTGCGCCGGACCTTCCGGAAAGCAACTGTGGCGTAATTCGGGGAGTGTTATTACACCTGCCACATTTCTACTATTCCATTATATTCTTTTAGTGAAATAATCTAAATACCTAAGTTGGCCCGTATTATTTTACATAGTGGCTGCTCTTTAAGTAGTTAAGTAGTAGGTTCGTTGGTATTTAGTTAAGTAACTACAGTCGAACTCGGTTATAACGTCATGAAAGGGCCTGAATATTTTGTGTTGTTATAAACAAGTGTCTTTGTAACCGAGGAAAGTAATGCTACGGTTAACATTGACAAATTAATTCGTACCACAGAATATCTGACGCTATAGGCGAGGTGTCATATAAACCGATGTCGTTATAACCAGGTTCGACTGTAGTTGTTATGTATTATTATATGAATGAGTATATATCAAACGCTGCTAAGTTGTACTGCATAAAAAGTAAAAATTGTTAGGAACTTTTATGTGGCTTCGAATTCACAGAAATCCGACATAGTGTATTGTGAAGTATTGTACCTATATTCTACTGGAAGTGACGGAGAAAGGCCAAGAAAAAGCTCGATCATAAGCGCCGGATTCTAGTCGAAATTCGAGTAGGGGAACTGTGGTGCCGGTAGTTGCACGGCAACGTCGCATTCAGGAAGTTTGTTCTTTTGTTTATAAAATAAAAAAAATGAGAATTTACTGCCAGTATATTTCGTGCGAAGTCATTAGCGAATGGTGTCTGTTTTATTTTGATTATAGACTCGTTAACTTTACTACAGTAAATATAACTTTGTGTTTTGTAAAATCGGCACAATTTTATTGGAACTGTTACAGCTGTTTCACCAGCTTCGAATGGAAAAGCCGTCAGCCGTCATTATTACGTGTGTAAGTCCCTTGACAGCGTGTGTGACCCCAATAACTTCTAACAGCATCGAAAATTTCCACCACAAATCCTAACGCTTTAATTATTAGTGCGTTAGTTTTAAGCCTCAGTGACATCTAACTAGGGTACGCCGTTTCATCAGCTGAAAGAGACCAACTGAAACCATGTTAATTTAAACGGGATTACTTCCGCATATATGTAGTATCAAGAAAATCGAATTACTTTGTCAAAGTGATTTTGAGTACACACACACACACACACACCAAAAATGGATGACAGTGCTTTTACATCTCTGTAATTAGATATAGAGAGGCTGGGTTATATGGAGCGTTCGGGTTATGTTTCGCGTAGGAGAATCGCTGGAAAGTGATCCTAATTGGGAATGTAGTCCAAAAGGTAGCCAACGGATTTGTCTTTGTCGCACAAGTTGTCTCGTACATGACAACTGATAACATTAGTTATAACCCTGTTGTTATGAATGTGGCAGTCACTATAGACTCTCGCTTGGAATTTTTTTTAGCGTTATGACAAACATCAGGCATGAATTATTTATTTGTGAGTGCTGTACGTTATTCATGGCCACGCTTATAATAATTCATTTCAATTCAGTGAGTATTTATTCAGGTGCAGGCTGAACAGCACAAGTGCCAATTAGAAAGCCAGCACAAAGGCACAGATAAAACACAACACCAGTACAATTGTACAAAAAATAAAACACTAAACAGACAAAACAAAAACAATATTGCAGGAAAGAAGTAATACAAAAAGTACTGGGATAAAACAAATCATTAATCAAAAGTGACCTACAATTGAATTTACAGCTATCCATACTGATGGCGTTAGCCGCCGAAGTGTATCTAGCGGGAGGGCGGAATAATAATAATAATAATAATAATAATAATAATAATAATAATAACACGTGAGCAAGGTAACCATATTATGGAATCAACAAGTGCAAACGGACGGAACCATCCCCAACAATAAACCGGACATCATAATCCGGGATAATGAAAAAGGAACCTGTATGCTAATTAGTGTAGCAATTCCGGGAGACAGAAATGTGATAAAGAAAGAAACGAAGAAGATTCTAAAATATAAAGGCCTTATAATAAAAATACCGCGCATGTGGAATGTAAAAACAAAGGTGAGGCCTGTAATAATTGGGGCAGATGGAACCATTTCAGAATCCTTCAGAAAATACTTGAGCAGCATACCAGGAAAGCACGATATCAAGGAACTGCAGAAAACAGCTATATTGGGCACAGCACACATACTGCGGGAAGTGCTAATGTAGAAGCACAGAAGAGTTTAATATTGAAGACAGCGTTATACGCGCCATTAATAGTACGCGCGGAATAGCTGCGACACTCTATACCCTACAAACATGGTTTGTTTCAGGTATATAAGTGCGAATACCCTGCATAAAGGAGATAATAATAATAATAATAATAATAATAATAATAATAATAATAATAAATATATTCACTCTTATGCGATGTTAGACCATCCTCTGGGAACGCCTTGCTCACTTTTAAGTGTTTTTTGACAAAGTGGCGTCAGGTAGGTGACGTAATTTTCGTCCGTCAGTTTGTCCACTTTTTGTATCTCCGAAAGCAGTAGGTGTCTCACGATGACATAAAGTGTTGACAGTAGGCCTGTATCACATAAAGTTATGAAACATCGACCAACACTTCTTGCGCTTTCGCCCTGTTATGATACCAGTATTTTAATTTTATAACTTCTTAAAACAGAACACTGATTTTACCTGTGTTTTAAATGTTCTACACGTCACAGTCTATAAGCTTCTCCGCACCATAGCAGTCTATTATAAACGATACCACAAAAACTGCAAGATATTAATCGCGATAGGCTGTTGTGTACTTTTTCTTCGGCTTCAGCTGTTATGCCACGGAGAACACAATCTCAGTTATACAGATCAATCACTGCGAGATATTATCATACACGCACGTAGGTCTCCATGTGAAATGTCTGTTACTTTTGTCCTGTTTTAACCAAAATCGGAATATGTGTGCAGATTTTATTAAAAACGCGAGATACGAAACCTCACGATGGGAGGAGCGCCGTTGCATGTTGACAGATTGATGGACGGACAGGCAGACACGATGAGTGTGATTGTCGCTGTTGGTAATTGTTTTACGAATTCGCTGCGAGCTGCTGGGATGAACAATACACGCGAAGCTCAATTGGAACTTCGGCAATTCCTTCACAAACAGCTCGTTGACCTACGTTCTGATTTTCCATTCTTGTTTAGAATACATGTTTTAGATACGGAAAAAGTTCAGTTACATAAAATAAAGGGCAATTTGTAGCTGCGTAGAATATGTCTTGTCATGTGAGCACTTTTTTTACGCTAAAAGTTTGTATCTGCAGCAAATGAGATGGCCGCCAATCACATAGCAAAGTATCACAGAACGCAGTGGATGATATATTTGTTCGTCACTGTAGGGCCCACATTTCCTTCTCCTGTGTCATCATTTATATTCATGCATATTACTTCATCCCTCGTCTCATTGACACTATTAGTGTTAACAGCAGAACTGTAGAATTGTATTAGGGCGTTACCAGGTTCCAATTTCCGCTGTATTTAATCAAATATTTGTGATTTTTTCTCAGTACCTCAGTGCGATTATCAGAGTGTTACACTGAAATAGACAACAATCGCCTCTATCCAAAACTTTATCAACTTTCCAGTCATGATCCTCTTAGGTCTCTTGGCTGTATGTAATATCTTAAGTCAAAACACAGACGTTAAATAACCAGATGTTAACTTCGTTTATTTCTTATTCTTCGTATTGCCGTTTATTTGCTTTGTAATTGCCCAATTCTGAATTAACTCCGAAATTATGAATCTTCTAGGCGTTTCTGAATACACCCTGAAAGGGTCACTGGGCAATTGCAATTCCTCTCTATATACACAGAACAAAATATCACTGAATAAGGGCTACGTAAATCCATTTCTATTTAGGGATTCGAACCCACGATCCAAGTATTCGAAGTACCCATAACAGTACGCGCCTGAGACTGCGCAGCTGGGCTGGTAGGGTACTGCATACGTTAACCACCATTAAACAGCCGTCTCCTAGGTAATCCAACGTTTACAGTCATATTAAAACTTCAGCGTAAGGCAAATGTTGTAATTTTGTTTCCTTCCAGAGCAGTCAATCTTCTTCTAGAGGAGGGCTGACCAACAAGCTGTTCTCGAGGTATTTGCGGCCCTCGGTCGCCTTAGAAGTTTCAGTAACACCATTTAACAAACATGCACAGGAAGTCTACAGAACATAATATGACAACTTTATTGGCAGAGAAATATTTAAAAATTATAACTCTTCGCTTTTAAAAGAGCGCACGGTGAACCAATCATTCTTTGTATTTTACCTTACGTTTATCGTAACTTGTTGTGTGCAAATAACTTCCTTCTAGTGAATTCAATCCCCCCCCCCCCTTCGATATATGTATACACACGTGCGGCCCTCAGGCGAGTCCTTAATGAATTGTGTGGCCCTCCTGTGGGTTGAAGTTGGCCAGCCCTGTTCTAGAGCTTCCAAAAAGGATGGACAGTGTGACACAGTGGTCCTCTGTTGCAGCCAGTTGGCATATACCCGAAGAAGTACGAGTGGGCGGGCAGCCAGGACGTCGGAGATTGCAGCCTGTGGGTCAGAGCTGCCACACTGGAGTTTGACGATGGTGAATGGGAGTGCCAGGTGACGGCCTCCGACTTCACAACCCAGGACGCCCTGACGTCATTACCTGTCAGGCTCGTCGTGCGAGGTATGTGATTTAGTGTGGAACTTGTTTGGTGTTCGTCTGTAGGCAGAAGTAGTGCATTCGTTTCGCATTTATTTACGTATGTGTTTATGTATGTAAACGAAGTGATGAATGGAAATATTTTGACTACAGAAGGAATAAGTGGGTAGTTTAAAGTATTTCGTTACGAGAATCTTTGGGATTTATACGGGTTACGTAAGATGTAATGTAGGTCGACCAAGGAAAAGATGAAGAGGTCAACACCCGTGAAAGCGTAACAAGAATGGTGGCTTGTGTTCTGTTGCTGATGAAAATGTTGACCTGGGGTACAGAGATGTTGGTGGTTTCAACTGGCGGGGAAGTGATTGGATGTGAGATACAAGGAATGCATACAGAATTCTTGTAAATAAAATGTTAGCAGTTCGGCTGAACGTGCAATATCCCGCCGTTTCTGGAACCCGAATACTAATTATCATGTTTACAAGTGCCAACTACTGTAACCTGTACTCAGATTAGTTCAACAGACATCCTCACTCCGTAGGTTATAATGCACATTTTAGTGTTGTCCTTCCATCTACTCTTAGGTCTGCAACTTGTGTCTTGCTGTCAAATTTTCCGACTAAAATTTTTTTAGTATTCGTGACGTAACTGATGCGTGCTACATGGCACCATGTGTTCGTCTCTATATATCGTGTCTTATTAAATAATAACAGTAGTGAAATATTGATAGTGAAATACATAGCACCGCTTTGTATTTTGGAATATTTCATTACTTTATGCTGCATCATACTGTAGTGGAGGCGGGGGGGGGGGGTGCCAAAATTTCACACATTATGTCAGCTTGGGCTAAAGATTCTCTGACCTCATGAAAGAATATGACGTCACTTTGCTGTAACAAGAAAGCGCTGTAATATTGTCGTGTAACTGCAGTGGCTTTTTAGCGTCCATGTTCCACGGCTCTACCCCTGTACGGACTTATCGTACATATTACCTCCTTCGTGACAAGCACTTTCATAAGCTTACGAGTTCATGTGTCATTCCAGTACACAGAAATATTCTGACTTTTATGGAACTCGAAAGCTTTATTGCCGTTTTTACCAGAACTCGCCAACTGGCCCCTGTCATGAGCCAGACGCATCCATTCCACCTCACCAAACTTTTATTTCTTTAATATCCTTTTTAACCTCTTGATTTATTTGGCGTCGTAGTTTAGACACTAGTGCTGGAAGAATTTGCTGCAGCGCATGAGGGGCTTTTCAAAGTCAAATAATAAATATTGCTAGGTAGCCGAGCATTTTTACTCTAACACTACCGAACGTTGTAATATTTCAGTGAGTGGTTCAGGGAGTTAGTACAGGAAAGCCCCCTCCCCGACCAGGGAATAACTCATGGCGGCCACAGAGACTACGATTACATGCTCCGAGATTAATTACCTCTCCTCGATACCTTCTTCACGATTTCCATTGCGGCTTTAAGAGAAATGGAAAGGGGTTGAAGTGAGGGTTTGCTGCTTGCCGCAACCCAATCCCTTGAGTAGCTGTATCGTGACAATTGCAGTGAGGCACCTGGATAGCGTACAAAGCACTGAATCGAGTCGAAAGCTTGCAAATTTATAAAGGGGGTTGAAAAGTAAATTTATCGCTTTCTGTGCGTTTTAAGAATAAGGAATGGGGGTAAGGAATGATGAGAAGAGAATGAGAGTAGTTGATGAGGATGGGAAATCGGTTGAACGAAACGGCAGTTGTAAAAGTTGAGTTGCTTCTAGCTAGAAAATAGAGGGGGCTTGCAATTTCCTGTAAGGAGTGTAAAGACGGGGTAGCTGCTGAAAGAAAGGGGGAATGTAGCGAGAAACGGATTATTGAGAGGGAATAAAGCTGAAGAGAGGAGTAAATGGAATTAAAATTCGGATGTATAGCCAGTAGGGTGAGACATGATGATACAAGTGGCTGTTGGAAAATGAGGATAATGGAAAACGTAGTTGCTGTGTAATGATTAAGAGGAAATAAATTTCAGAAACCCATCTCGCAGGGATTAGAATGTTTACATTTATTTTACGAACAGAACACCACCGCGAAAGTTTCCATCGTGACGTGGAACCTTAATCCCTCAACGTTACAGCGCATCAACTCAGATTTGTTGGTGGGTTTTCAGTACGCCAATTACATATGTTCATTCCTACTGAAGTCTATATTCTGCTAAGTATATTTATTTCCTGCTGCGTAGGAAATTATATACGTCTCCTGTGTGTGTTTTGTTCCGATTTATGAGGTGGATGAAGATGCATTTTATATACTCTTATAGCCCACTATCTTGAATTATTTTAAATGTGCTAATTATTCACCGTCTACTCGCTGTCATCCGTAGTAAAGTTAGTGCCACCAGCGGCACGCAAATGTGTGTGGATAAGGTCATATGCATTCATACTTCCTACGTACTTCGGTGGAGTGCGACTGTCATCGTGGCATAACTTTACGTGACGTGATACACATTGCTACTGGCTTCTTAACACTACATATATTTGCAGTTATTTATCTATAATATAATTGAACAACATTTGCTTTGATACGCTTGGGAGTTCCATGGATCGCCACCAGATGGCAGGAGACAGAACTATGAGAATGTAGTTCCATAAAGGTCCACTAGATGTCAGGAGACGCAAATAAACAGGCCTATGCGAACGCTTTCGAGTTTAATCACAAACTTTGAATGTGGTAACAGTGCACATTTATGCTCTTACGATATTTACGCTGTTACGGTACTTGACATGTATATGGAATCAAGCATGAGTGAAGGTAATACAACACCACCACGAAATTCCAGTGTTTTAAATGTGTTAATACTGGAATGCAACAGCAGTTATATGCTGTGATTCATATACAGCTGCACGTAACATAACACTATAACATTTCAGTGTCACAATACTGCAGCACCTGATGCACTCATTCTATTATAAGGTGCCTAATGCCCTCATGCTATATAACTGCACATCTATATAAAAACTCAGTAATGCAAAGATGTGTAACGCTTGGAGTTCCATGGGCCGCCGCCAGGTGGCAGGACAACTATGAGAACGTTCGAGTTTCACAGACGGCCACTAGATGTCAGGAGACGTAAATACAGAGAACTGTGTTTTCTGCGCCGTACGATCTGAGCCCGTAATATGATTCGGGTTTATTTACGTGTTTTGTATGTATCTCGGAATAAACCGCGATTCTTTCCCCATACAGCATTAAATGACTGTATTTAAAACCCTATCGGGGTGTGTTTAGTGCCCGGTACGGACTGAGTGGCAGGAAAAGACAAGACATAGAATTTAGTTTGACGGACGCGCGGGTGGTATGTAACAGACACGACTAATTTGGGGTTGCCACGTTAACTACGTAAAGGTTCGACGGGCACTAATACGACAGTATAATGTATATACATACATACACATTATTCGGGTTTTCACGATAACTGCGAGCACCACTACGAAATTATAACACACAGGCATATACATTCTTCAGGTTTCCACGGTAACTACTTAAATGTGCGTGCGTTGCCTGCCCGGATCGCGGGGTTTCCGCAGTAACTGCGTACATGAAGTGTTTCTTGCCCCCACGGGTCGCGAGTTTTCAAATGTAACTAAGTAAATGGGCGTGTCTTCCCTGCTCGGGCCGTGGGGTCTGCACAGTAACTGCGTACATGAAGTGTGCCTTGTCCCCACGGGTTGCTGGGATTCCACGGTAAATACGTAAATGTGTGTCCCTAGACTGCCCGGGTCGCCGGGCACCAGCAGACTAGTATATATATAATTGAAAACGGATTGTGAATGGGTTAAAACCTTAATACAATAGATGTTGTATAAATTAAGGTCAATTACAAGGCGGAAAACTTTAAAATTACGATTCCAGAAGGACACTTGTTTGTGTCATCTTCTCCTTCAAAGCTTCAGTTTATTCTGTATGCCATGTATTGCCCATTTGAGCCCAGATAAGGACTATGCCATAATGAAGGGCATAAGGTTGAACTGAAGGTTTGACGGAGAACATAACACAAATATATGCCCTCTTGGAATTGTAATTTTACAATTTTACGTTTTGTATTTGAATTCAATTTACGTAACGTCTGTTTTTCAGATTTTAATTTATTCGTAACATACTTTCAGTAGTATATGTATATATTGTGTTAAAAAGGCAATAGTCTTTTTTCCATGTCACATAACATTATTCCCTGAAGAAATGTCGAAGTGGACGCAAGCGTATTTGTGAATGTATATAATCTTGTCAAATCTCGTTTGCATGCAGTTGACAGGATGAACTTCAATACGGAAGTTGGAACAACTTCAATGTTAGAAACAGGCATTCAGATCCCACAAAGGCAATGAGTATTTGTCACTCCAGTTACGCGTTTTCTTTGTCTGCGTATGTTGAGGCCGTGGCGATGGACTAATCTCGCGTCAAAGTGGTCCTAATAAATGTCTTCGGCAGCCATTTAACGTATTTTGTGCCTGGCTGGTTTCAGAAATATCTCGCGAATATTCCCAAAGTTATATTTTTTCGTCGTTTGAAATTTGTGCTCATATGCAACGGCAATTTGAAGGATCCTTAAAACACTTGTGTCTCTATGAAGAAGTCAAGTAGTCTTTAACAATATCATTTGTCACACTGTGATGAATGGAAAGTTGTCGGATTTCAGAAAAGTTAAGGGGTATAACGCTAGAATTTGGGACAACAAGAATCCGCGTGCAGTTATTGACGAAACAGTGGGGAGTCCCAGGTTCAAGGCCTTTAGTGCTGTATCCAAACAAAAAGTATGTGCCTCTTTCTCATTTATGAAACAGTTGGGGTGCTGTAGTGAACATGGTCGTGTTGGAAGAATTCTTAAAGCTGGCTTTTGGAGAAGAGCTCCCTCATGGCATACTATTGCAGTAAGACAGATTGCCTTCGCATTTTTAAATCGTGGGGCCTCTTGAATCGAAACTAGCCATAGAAATTTATTGGCAGGGACAGCCATATCGCTTGGCCACCTCGTTCCCCTGATTTTTCACTACCTGATTTCTTTCGGACGTGCATAAATGATGCTCTCTACGTTTCACCATCGCTCACCACTTTGCCGAAACTTGCTGAGAGGGTAGAAGCTGCTGTGGCTGGATACACCTGCCGTGCTTACAGATGTGTGGACTGTACTTGAATACAGATTCAAGCACCCGCACTACTCACAGTGTCTTCGTTAACCTTTTAAAGCCTATCGGTAACTTTACGTACCGCCAGGTTTAACATTAAAAAATTCTACGTGGTGCCCACATTGCCTTTATGTGTTTTGTACGGATCTCAGAACAAACAGCAACTTTTGTCTTATAAAGCACTAACAGATTGTTTTTTATAACTTAAGTGGAGAGTGTTTACAGCGCGGTACGCACTGAGTCCTTATATAAAACAGATACGCTTCGTCTTTAAAGGGTTAAAAATCTGTAAACCGTTGAGTAGGTCACAGATACTTGATTACATAACGTACCAAACTACATTTAGTTTTCATTCCTGTACCTCCTTCTTTTTCAGCAATTTTACAGTCAAATCGTCTATAGTTTATTAGTTTACCCTATATAAGGTACTGAAGCAGATAAAATTGCTACAATAATAGCATCTCGTTTTAACATAATCAGTGGTCGAAGCACAAGATAAAATGGAGGAGCCAGAGCAATGAAAAGGAAATTAAATTTGAAGACGGATAAAGAGGAGATAAAGGAATCAGGATTCTAGGGAGGAGTTAAGGAACTGTAAGTTTTGTAAGGAACTGAGCAGTGCGGATTAGACAAAGTAAAACTTTCCAGATTTGAAGGTAGCTGTTGGTTTCTCTGTCTATGTAAAGTGATTTTGAATTCTAACGCTATTTCATAACAAAAACAGAGCAGAAACTTGGAAGCCAAACGTTACAAAGTAGCGAAATTAGGGGAAAATTATAATTACGCAACGCGTTAATTACCGTCTTTACGTAATGCTTCATGCAAGACCCGCACTCGCAGGAATGTTAGCGTAATTCGTACAAGCGTTTACATTTAACCCTTTAAAGACGAAGCCTATCTGTTTTATATAAGGACTCAGTGCGCACCGCGCTGTAAACACTCTCCACTTCGGTTATAAAAACCAATCTCTTAATGTTTTATAAGGCAAAAGTTGCTGTTTTTTCTGAGATCCGTACAAAACACACAAACGCAATGTGGGCACCACGTAGAATATTTTATTGTTAAACCTGGTGGTATGTAAAGTTACCGCAATGCTTTAAAAAGTTAAATTACAATTGAAGAATTAAAGCTGCTCAAATGGATACTCTGAGATCGACAACGGAAATTACACCACGAGATAAAAAGTGCAGTGGAGGTCCGTTAGTTTGGTGCTTTTTAAGACTCCGCCAAAGGGGAGACGTGCGAGAGTAGTTGCAGATTAGTAACATCAGAAATAGATTTTTCAGACTATGTAAATAAATTATGGGAATATATTACAAGACTAGTAAAATTATCTCATCCTAGAGGGCCCTGATTATAGTACACGAGCAAAAAGTATATTGAACTAGAAGAAACTGGATTAATGAAATTGTATTTTGATGGCAACGGACGGATCATTTGGGGCCCGTTGCTAAAGATAATGACGACTTAATGTCAGGAAGAAATTGGCAAAGGGGGGTAAACACAGGATAGGATTAACGCTTCTTTCAGAAACTTGGCTTTTGGTTTGTGACCGGGATTTAACTCTCTGCGTGTTGGGTCCGTTAGCTGGATTTGTGATAATTCTGCCCCGACAAAATAATATATTTCTGATCAACTGTCGAATAAGCAATGGAAATTCTCTACCATTTAATGGGATGGTTTAGTTGGAGTGTTAGTTGACTGATTATTTAGTCATCCCCTTAGTCAACCAGTCACTGAAACAATTAAGAAATTTTATAGAATTCAAATTAAATTCAACAAGTCCCACTACCTGAAAAGCACAATATACCAGCTACAGCTGGTATAGTGAGAACGTCTATAAACATTATGCTTCATAAAATATGATTATGACCATCAAAGCAAGATGTGAGTAGTGCGCAACATGTGTAGCGTGGATGGGTAAAAATAAGAAATTGGTACAAAGTGTGAGTTAGAAATACGGAATGGGAGGGGTTACTTGAAGTCTAGTGCTTTGGAGAATATTAAAATATATCATAATGAAAATGGGTTGAGGTTATGGACTGAATTTTTCTGGCTGAGGATATGGTGCAGTGGCGGATTCCTGTGGACACACCTTTTCAGAGAGGATGCTGCTGCATCAGCGTTTGGGATAATGAACCTTCCAGGCTGCATTCGCTGGTGGAGAATTCCTCTTTCTTTACGAAGAAAGCAAAACTTCTCATTTTGGGTACGATTACTGCACATACGAAATAAACTTAGAAATTCTACATTATACAAAGACTCACCCTGATCTCAGATGACAATCTTCTTTCAATATGCTCTAATTTTGTAGGAAAAGCGCGACAGTATATTATCATTCATACAAAAGTTTTCATTTCCAGGACTAATAATCAAATTCTACTTAAGCTTTGTAACTCTGTAAATGAGATATTTAAGAATTGTCCCTTAAACTCCAGTGGAAACTTCATATACCACCGGGTTTGACGTTTAAAATTCTACGCTTTCATGTTTTTTGTGGATTTCGGAACAAAGAGTGTGTGTTCCCTTATACAGCGTTAAGTGAACGGTTTTTTTGTCATTTATATGTTACGTGTTTACTGCGCAGTACGAATTGAATCTTTAAACATAATTCATGTTAATCTCGCTTTTAAGGTTTTGTTTGATTTAACATTAGCATTTAGATTAATCCTTCTGTATGCACAAGACACGCGATTGTTTTTCCATGGAAAGAAATAAGTCCGCTCTGCCAACTTGCACAGCAGTAACACGTCTGACTCATTCAGAAGGCGCCTGCTTTGGATCGAGGCCAGACTCCAAATATCACTGTAGACATATCTGGTTAGTCCTTTCATACTTCGAAGTTTAAATCAGGCGTATTGCTGTCTAGTGGCGTAGCTTGTAAAGAAAGGTACTATTCCATGCAGCCAGTCCCTTTTTAGATAATTTGTTTGTTTTCTTGCTTGTCTGATAGCTAGCTTACTTGTATCTCTGTCTGTCTGTCTGTCTGTCTGCCTGCCTGTCTCTGTATGTATGTATTTATGTACGTACGTACGTACGTACGTATGTATGTATGTATGTATGTATGTATGTATGTATGTATGTACGTATGTATGTGTGTAGGTATGTATGTACGTATGTGTCTATGTACGTACGTACGTATGTATGTACGTATGTATGTATGTATGTATGTATGTATCTATGTACGTATGTATGTATGTATATATGTACGTACGTATGTATGTATGTATGTATGTATGTATGTATGTATCTATGTACGTATGTATGTGTGTAGGTATGTATGTACGTATGTGTCTATGTACGTACGTATGTATGTACGTATGTATGTATGTATCTATGTACGTATGTATGTATGTATGTATGTATGTATGTATGTATATATGTATGTACGTATGTATGTATCTATGTACGTATGTATGTATTTATGTACGTACGTATGTATGTACGTATGTATGTATGTATGTATGTGTGTATGTATGTGTGTATGTATGTATGTATGTATGTATGTATGTATGTATCTATGTACGTATGTATGTATCTATGTACGTACGTATGTATGTATGTATGCATGTATGTATGTATTTATTTATTTATGTACGTACGTATGTATGTACGTATGTATGTATGTGTGTATGTGTGTATGTATGTATGTATGTATCTATGTACGTATGTATGTATGTGTGTATGTATGTACGTATGTATGTATGTATGTATGTATGTATGTGTGTATGTATGTACGTATGTATGTATGTGTGTGTGTGTGTATGTATGTATGTATGTATGTATGTGTGTGTATGTACGTACGTATGTGTGTGTCTTAGTGTTATTTTGTTCTTTACCCCTTCCACTTCATAATCTCCACATAGTGAAGCTTTCTTATAGCAGAAATGAACATCAGTAGTATAAATTAGTTGCTTGCTGGCTTCCACAGTTGTGAGTTCAGACTCTTGTTTTAGTAAGAGATCTCTTGACATAAATCTTGCAGATTTCACTCCTACTTTTCTTACGGCATTTAAGAAGAATTAAAAACTGTGTAAACCTACATCCGACTGACGTTCACTTTTTATTTGACAAATTTTGGTCATCATTTTCAGCCTCCCATCTCCGCTACATTTTCAACAAGCATGAATTGATGAGGGCAATTACTGGAGGCGTGTTACAGTAAAAAAAAAGTACCTACAGCGTTTGCTAGAGCGTGAATTAGGTTCACTTAAGAATGCAGACGCACCGGTACGCACCCACATGACTCGCGGCGCACTGGCCAGGTGGAATGGCGTGATGATCTGATGATGAACGATGGCAGTGCCACCCAGTGACCGATGAGAGTTAGATGATAAATTACAGGCAGACAGTGTCAGACCGTCCAGATGAATTTAGCATGAAATTGTATGGTCTTAATAAGCAGCGCACGAGGCACAAAGCGGTTTGTCGACTTTATAGTTCGGCTGTCCTTTCATGCAGAAATTTGCATTTAATGACGAAGTCATAATCATTGCCCGTTATTTGGTATAGTTGCGAATGAGTGTTTATTCTCAATAAAGAACATAAGATTAGTGCGTATAAAAATAATATTACGAAGTAAATAACAGGAGGTAAGGAAGAAACCCATTTTCTTCTACACAGCTTAGCTATATTTATAGTTCGTTGTTAGCTACGTATGTAATAGCGTTTGTCCCTTGTCTTATATGGGTGTGAATCGCTGTCGGGTACCCTGAATGACGAACATATGCGTAGCATATTTTAAAACATTTACAGCCAAGAAAGTGCATATATTCTGTCACCTGACTTAGACCATGTTCATCTTGTATGCCAAATTAACTACTGTCCTTGTCACTAATGCATGGCGTCTGTTTGGGTTTGCGCATCTAGCGTACTGTTTCAGTATAAGGACGTTAACTGCGAATGAGTTTATTTTCAATAATGTCATGGACGGCTGACAAGGGGTTGTCCTCCACTTATAGTGATGAGTTATGAACTACCCGTTACTGTAAATAACAAGCACATTAGAAAAAGTTACAAAGGATACATTTCTTTGTGGTTCTGAATTATTTTTGCAAATTATTGAAGACAACAGACTGAAGCTGAGTGCATTGCTCTGTTGTAAGAAATATTAGGACATGACGATGAATGCCCTTGCATACGGACTTATTTCTACTATTTTGGAGACTCATAAAACAAGAATTATAAATATTAAGGCGTGATTTTACATATGGCTCTTCCGAAGCCCGGTGCCAAATAAGAGTTAGTCATGTATAAATGTATGTGTGTTTGTGGTAGAAATATTTTGCCGTAGACAGCATTAGATTGGAGTTCCTCAAGATACGACCCAGTACTAATGAATCTTCTGAATTCAGTGTTAATAGCGACATCTATTATAACGTAGGGAAAAAGAACTCATCTTCTGTCCATTAACCTTTCAAAGCCTAGCGGTAACTTTACACACCACCAGGTTTAACATTAAAAAATCCTACGTGGTGCCCACATTGCGTTTATGTGTTTTGTACGGATCTCAGAACAAACAGCAACTTTTGCCTTATAAAACATTAGGAGATTGGTTTTTATAACTGAAGTGCAGAGTGTTTACAGTGCGGTACGCCCTGAGTCCTTGTATAAAACAGATACGCTTCGTCTTTAGAGTATTAAGTAAGGCCCGCCCAGCCTCCTATGCACTGGGTACTTCGGGCTCTTTTCCTAGGGGTAAAGCGGCCATGGCGTGAAACTGACCACTCCCATCCAATGCAAAGATTAAGAACGAGCGGAGCTGTAATTTCACTCCTTCATATTCCTTCATGGATGCACAAAGAAAATTTTATATTGGTACTCATACGCAGTACACGCCACATAATTCAAAGCAGTATTGCTTTAGAATGTCGCGCCATGACTGAATTTTCTCTCATTTTTATTGTCAAAAAAATTATAGTCTCTGTTATGTTTGTTCTCCGTCACTCGTACTGGCGGGTGACGAAATCTCCTGCATATGTGTTTTTCTTACATAGCGACTGTACTCTTCAGTTACGTGCGAATGCACTTCGGTTTCCTGTGAGATGTGCTTAGACGTCCGGTCGCGTCGGGACGTTGATAGAGTTAGGTTCAGCCCCCTTTCCTCTCAAGGGAGTCGCCAACTCTCATCACATAAATTTCCCTCTTTTTCCCGCGAAAAGACTCTGCCATCTTCTATGTTTCCAGTCGAATGTAGCATTGGGAGAAACGTTTCTTTGACAAGGCCAGCAGATTTGGAGGCCACGTAAACGAAGAGTAGAGGAGATGGAAACGCAGACAGCTTCCAGTTGCCTCGCTGAAACAAAGGTGACCACGAAAAGACAGACATTAGAAATAGTGAGTGTAGAATGTTCAGCCGGGCGTCCGTTAAGTAAAAGAAGGAAGGCTGTGGGAAGCAGCAGGTAGAGAATTTTTGGGGTGAAAATAAAAATAAAATGTTCAGTTTGGCGTAAAAAGAAAGGATTGGGTTAGAACGTGGTTTTACATTACACTGTGTTGAACTGCCCGTGAATTAGCAGTAGAAACTTGGAAGGGAAAATGTTAAAGGTAGACGTAACAATGATAGAAACACGGAAGCTGATAGAAACACGGAAATTCTTAGAAACACGGAAACTGATAGAAACACGGAAACTGCAGGTATAATGTCCAGTTTACTTCAGATGCAGCGTGAGTAAAGCACTTATATCGCAAATGGATTTAAGAAGCGGGCAGTTTCGAAGTTTTGTCATACATTAATTTCCAATACCGATGTTGAATATTGCAGGTCCGTAATAGAAAAAGCAAGGTTACCTGCAATAAGAGACAACTTCCATGTACGAATGCATCTGTAATAATTCAGCTGAATACACCATGTTCATGGGTATTGCAACGTATAGCGTCGTACAGATCCATTATAAACGAAACACTTAACGAGTGTGCAGTAATATTGTAGATTACCTCAGCACAACATTTTTCCATCGGATGGATGTATTCTTATTGGTACAGTAAGTGGAACTGCGTCAGTGAGTGCAGCCACGTAAAGACATGCCACGTTGATGTGCTAAGATAACGTTAATAGTATTCATATTGACACGGTTTAATGAATTAATACACTACCTTAAATATCATATTATACTCTATAGATTTTTTCGTTTCATTTTTTATTATTGTACGACAGATTAAATTGCGTTGGCCTTATTGATTTATATGTATAATACCTTCAGAAGGCATGGTCATGCAGAAAAATATGTATTGCATTCTAGTGTGAAATATCCATTAAGTAAATGTTTCTTATTGTAGCTGAATCATAAAATGCTATTTGAAAGTTTTATTTTGGGGTGGGGAGGTGTTAGGGGGACTGACAAAGAGAACAGACTCACACATCCCTTTGTGCATTTCGCTCGAATGACTGGATGGTTGCTAACAGCACGTATATCAGTTTGTTGAAACAGAATTCATATGTTGCACAGAGAAGTAATTTGGCCTTATGGCCCCGCTCTTCTATTTATATTGCGTTTCATAAATACGAGCTCGTTTCGTCCCTATTTCACTTTCCCGAGTTGAAGTTGTAAAATTTGAAATTGGTTCGACATAGCGTACTTTGATATGAAAGCCGCAAGTAACGTCTGTTTAATTGCCAGTGCACAGTACAGTACGCGACATGAGAATTGAACATGCGACACTTTGTTCACTTAGAATATTTAAAAAGTTTTGTAATTAGAAGAAAATAATATGTTAGTTTTCAAGTGTCTTAGATATGATTTCTCATTAAGGATTACTGTTAATTTTAATACCGAAGCACTCTACTGTATAAGAGTTACGAAATTACATAGAAGTTACATAAATAACACTACGTATTCCGTCTGACAACCTGTATTTATTATTATTATTATTATTATTATTCAAACACTACTACGTATTTGGGTCACGTCAATCATCATCATCAGGTGCTTGTATATATAAAAACTTAAAATCCGAAGTAAAAATGCAAAATTTTGGTAGATCTCAAACTGATAAAAAATTTGTAAAATATAGAATATAGATTACAGGATTATAAGTCGATTTTAACTTGTATTTAATACATTTTGTATCAAACACACGATAGTCAACCAACAAACGCAAGGGTGCATTTGTCGGTTGAGTATTGTGTGTTTGATCAGTAAAAATGCACGGTGTGAGCAACATAAGAACCTTTTTATATCATTTGTGAGATCTCGCTAAATTTTGCATTTTTACCCTGAATTTTAAGTTTTTGCATATACAAACACCTGATAGTGACTGGCGTGTCCGAAACATATAATGTCTGAAAAACAGTAATAAGTACAGGGTGTGTCAGAAGACATACGTAGTGCCTTCTATGTAAGTCTGTATACACAACGGGTTGGATAGCTTCAAATTGATGCGTAGACAATTGGCTCACGAGCTGCTTGGAGCGGAATCCTTCTTCACAACTTGGTAGCCACTGAGGTTTATCAAAAAATTCGTGTATTTTATGGACTCCGGAGGTTCAATACTGTGTTCTCAAGTTCCCTCCACAACGTTCTAACTCAAGCCAGGCAAATCTTTTCCACATCCTGTATATTTTAGCATATAATATATTGCTTTTCCATCTACGCCTAGGTCTCCCCTGTGGTTTCAACGTTTAAGGTTTCCTGACCAAAATTTTATACGCATTACTTATGTTCCCAAACCTGCTACGGTGATTTGTTCACCGTAACAGTGTTTTGCGAAGCCTATAATTTCCTAAACGGTCCTGTCGCTTCCTCTCTCGTAGGAAATGATATGCATACATTTCATTTGGACACTGCATAAAATTCGGGCCTCTCTGTCTGCAAAGCGTTACACTATACACTGCTAGTCCAAGTAATTGATTAATAGTCCTGTATCCATGTGTTCCGGGTAAGCGCTAATTGCATTTGGAGTTGATGATTAATGGAGATTGCGATCGTTATGGTGATTCTGATGATGTCACTCGTGGTTCAGAGAGTTTGGCCGGATGGTAGCTCGCATTCTAATGTCCGCCGGTCGAAACCCGTAAAGGAATCCCGAAAAATTGCCCGCACAGTTGAGGCTCAACAGAATTTAAATAGTGTACTGCAATATAAAGCAAACATATTTTCTAAATCAGTGTTTCCCAACCTTTCTTTCGTGGAGGATCTTCTAAGATAATTTTTCATTTCCCGAAGAATGTCTGCCTATAAAATTGTTTACAAGCCAGAAAACAGGGACGCAGCTGTTAGTGCACAGAGGTTATTCCTGTAACACCAACTACTGGCCAAAATACGCGCGATGTTTCGAGAAATGTTTGAAATTTTTCGCGGTATTTTATATTTGTATTTATTTACATTTCACGATTTTCGCGTAACCCGTAAAGATGTTTCGCGGAACGCTGGTTGCGAAACGCTGTGCTGAAGTTTTCTAGGCAATTTTCCTTTCTTTTTGGCATTTGTGCCCATTAATTACAGATTTATTGGAGAGGTTATGTAAAGACATATACCAAGGAGTCATAAATCCTTTCGCAGAGAAAAGTGTTGAGCATTCCATCTACACATTGTCTCCTCTTGTGTTTCTTTAACCTTTTAAAGCCTAGCGGTAACTTTACATACGACCAGGTTTAACATTAAAAAATTCTACGTGGTGCCCAGATTGCGTTTTTGTGTTTTGTACGGATCTCAGAACAAACAGCAACTTTTGCCTTATAAAACATTAAGAGACTGGTTTTTATAACCGAGGTGGAGAGTGTTTACATCGCGGTACGCACTGAGTCCTTATATAAAACAGATACGCTTCGTCTTTAAAGGGTTAAAACACAGCGTAGTAGAGTCGAGCAGAGGATATTAAGGGTAGAACAGAGCGTAGCAGAGCATATTCCTTTTTGAGCTTCAGACTGTCGCTCATTTGGTTAAGAAATTGCGCGCTTTTTGTAACCCCAGGATAATGCTCTTTTCACATAAGCCCACCATTTTAAACTCTGCCCCTGCCTCGCACCTCACTCTCTTGACATCTTCTTTATTACTAAACTTCCTCTGCCCTAGGCTTCATAGTGGTGTCTACACTTCAGATTTTCCTATCGAAATTGCGTCAACATTTCTTATATTCTTCCGTTACCGACTGGCTCTACTTGAAAGTTATTTCGAAATTTCACGGTAGCTCCCCAGTTCGGTTGATCAGTGAAAATTCATTTTACTTCCACAGTTTATACTGTTATACCATTGGCACAGTGTTAGACATGAATATAATAAGATGTTCGCAACTTAATAGCGAGTTACTGTGAGAATTAATTTAGGATACCGGCTGTACATGAAACTTCCATTTGGCGGAGATCCGGTGTCGTATGATGTGCAGTGTGCCTGCTCTCTCTGCTTACTTCAGTGGAAAGGTTGCTCCGAAGCGGGTCGTTGTTAGTCTCTCTAATCACAAAGAACTCTTTGTTCATTCACACAATTAAACACAAACAGCTGCTCCCTGAAACCACAATCAGTAACTCCAAAGTAAGGTGCCTCACTGATGTTATATGACAACTGCTATATTACACTAATAATTGTTTCCCTCCTAGTGAAGGAAATCCCCGTATTTTGTGGAACCAGAATTTTCGGTGCCATGTTCACAACAGCCCGCCACTTGCCTCTGTCCTCAGCCAGATGAAGCCAATGCACGACATCCTATCCTATATTCTTAACATAGTTTTTAATATTATACTTTTATCTGCACCTAATGTTCCAAGTGGTTTATGTCCCTCACATTTACAAACCGGAATCCTGTGTGAATTTCTCTTCTTCTGCGTGCTTGCAACAATACCAGAATAAATAGAATACTTTCAGTCCTATTAGAAACTTAGGAGTGTTTAGAAAGTGATGCTTCTTGATGCACCAAGCTTTATATTTGGATTGCATGTTGATATTAAGGAACAAAATTACGGCTTTATTGGTCAGTTTTTACTTGTGTGCATGCATGCGTGCGTTAATGCGAAACGTGTTTCATAAATTTTAAGGCAAGAAGTGCAATGTTTGAGAACAGAGTACGAATAAACATATTTTCCCATCCATGCTACGTGTTCAACGTATCGTAACTTTCTTCATTTCACACATACTAGTCGTCCGTTAATATGACTCAAAAAAATGCCGACTTTTCGGATATTAATAGCGGGGTTAAAATGTCAGTCGTACGGAAATAGCTTGCTTCAACACACATAAAGAATGATGACAGACATAACCACCAGTGACACACTGGAACACAGACCGATGGAATGCAGGAATCGTGGATGATCGAAGAAAAAATGTGGAGAAAGAAACCGCGTCTGGAAGAATCAGGAGCAAACAGTTAAGCCCAGTTCTCCACAGACGGTGTTTATTATTATTATTATATTATTATTATTATCATTATCATCATCATCGTCATCTCCTTGATGCAGGGTATTCACACTTACATACCTGAAACAAACCATGTTGCTAGGGTATACAGTGTCGCAGCTATTATTATTATTATTATTATTATTATGCTGTTATTATGCACATGCGCAGTAGAACGGAATGTAAGATCTAATTTAGGTAACAAGTTTCTGCCTCATAAAATGTTATATAAATGTCTTCGCATTTCGTCAAAAATACTTTGGCAAGCTGCGTTTGGTTCACAGACCAATATTAGAGGTTAAGTGCCACACAGGATTGCACGTTGCACTGTTTGCAGGATAACACCTAACAAATTTTCACGTTGTTTGGCGATATAATGTAATAAGCTGGTTTAGACTAAACTATATACGCTGATTATAAACATGACAGTCATAAATTTGTTAACACTTAGAGGAGATTTGTATTGTCCTCATGTTTTGATTTGCTTGCAAGATATGTCAACGTACGTACCACTAAGTACGGAGTTTCGTAAAGTGGCAATTTTAAATGAGGATAAAATTTTACTCAACTGCAAAGCAGCATGTTCTCACATGACATGTAGCCTCACATTTGTGACAACATTTTCTAAGATAGTCTGATTTTTTTATATATGTATGAAAATTTGTAACTGTAGTTTTCTTTAAAAGAGTGACAAGGTGAGAAGTTCTTACGCCAAGATTTTTAATCAGAATTAATTTAAGAAGCGCTATGCAACCGTAAGTTTGTTGATGTGTGTAATCGTAATCTGTGTGATATTTTAGTAACCCCGTAAGACAAGTTTGGAGAGACGCTAGTGCCATTTTAAAGGAACTGTTGTACAAAGACATTTCCTTTACCTGGCACTTCAGTATTCTATTGACTTTCTTTCAATTCCATCCTGCTCCTATCCCATAGGAATTCCACACAAGTAAACTCTGTTCTGTTGAAATGAACGCTTCAATTCACACGTTTCTTGAAAGACGATCCAGCTTCCCCCAACCTCTTTACCCTCGTAGTGAAGGACGCACCACCGCAGTTTTTTGTTAGGCGACAAGTATGTAAAGGGCATTACGACGTGCGAGAAGGAGGAAACAGAGGAATGGGCACACGTGAAGGAAAGATTTCTGGAGAAAAAGCGCTGAGCTGCGATTTTTTGGAGGAGAGCTGAGAGGGAAAGAGGTGCAGTTCGGTCAGGATACAAAATTGATTTTCTCGTATATCTGGAAACGTGATTCCGCCCTTTAGTGCTCATAAAGTGCTGTGACAATATTTGTACCGTTCTGTAAATGTTTTCATAAAGTAAGCGGGACTGGCGAACTAACCCCATTCAACAAAGTCATGCTTGGAAAGCTGATAGTACTTCAGCAGTCAAGAAATTCGCCACATTTTATGGAACCCGAAGTTTCATTCCCCTGTTAACAACAGCCTGCCAATTGCCCTTATCCTGAGCCAGATTGATCTAATCCACGCCCTTCCAGACTGTTTCTCTAAAGTCCGTTTCATTGTTATCCTGTCATCTGCGCCTAGCTTTCGCAATTGACCTCTTTCCTTCAGGTTAACCCATCTAAAGCCTGTATGCGTTTCTCTTCTCCACCATGCGTGCCACATTGCCTGTTCATCTCAACGTCCTTGATTTTATGATCTTGACAATAATAATTAGTGAGGGGTACAAGGCGTGAAGCTTTTCAATATGAAATCTTTTCCAGCCTTCTTTTAAGTGAGGCGAAACCAAGACAAAAATTTTGCCCACGTGATAACACACCGCAGTTCGTTTACAAACGTCTGTGCCCCATTCTCTTTAAGGTTTTATTTTCTTCTAGTCCCTTTTCTAGCGTCTTGTTGCCCTTTTTTCCTTACTCTTTAATAGTACGTTTGTTGCCGTCGGTACTTATTTCCACTGGCTCTGTCTTAAAGCCTCTACCGACCTCAAAATCCTGTTTCCAGCGCCTCGTACTTCTTCTTCATACTCTTCGCTATTTAAGTGAATAGTTCGGTACTCTCCTCAGCACCTGTCCTTACTCAGCTTATGTTAGTGACAGTCAGGCATCAAACTAGTCTTTCCATCACATTCTTGGTCTGCCTGTGACGCTTTGCTCTGTAGGTTTAACATACCCGTCCATCCTCGTTATCTGACTTCACTCGATAGTAAAACCAGTTCCGATTCCAAAGTCTTCCAAAGTCTTATGCTTTTCTTACTGTTTGTCATGTGGCTTCATAGTCCCACAATATATTCGACCACCTGTCTTTATCCTCTCAGTTTACGTTGCATTTCTGTCTGTTCTTTTTATATTTCTCTTTTCAACTCCTTTAGCAACCATAAGTTATCACATACTTCAGCTCCTTGTTCGTGAAAGCATTTGTTTCGTGCTGTGGGCCTGATCACTGTTTCCTCTCTCTGTCCTTATATAAAAATAACGCCGCAACCTGTTGCTATATCACTAACTTATTCTACCAATACTTAAAATTTCTTTTGTAATTCGAAGTGTTTTTGTAATGCCTACATCTGATCATCATTTTACTGTACCTGCAATATAATACTGTAAATAACTATAGCAGTGCGGTCTATAGTGCATGCCGCTCGGACACTGGGTTTGTAATTTCGAAACCCACTGTGAGTATATATGTACGAGGTGGCTGTTAAATAAAGAGACTGCTGGCGCAGGTCCTGACCTTGACTGTTCATCACCAAAGTAACTGCTGTGTACTAATTACAGCTGAAATTTCCCCCTGTCGCCTGCCAAATCATTCTCCGTTTCTTAGACTATAGCTTTTTTGTAAATTTTTTTAACTTTCCACAATAATGTAGGTAAAAAAATGAGCAAAGAGTAAACACCAGACATCCTGTAAAACAGAAGGAATCTGACATCGAAACGTTCAATTTGTTAGGCGAGGCCTCTAGAGAAGACGGTGGAGTTTCTTAAAGAGCTACCAGAAAATGATGTCAGGGGTGCTTGGGGCCTTGAAGGCTCTTTGTAGCGCTGTGTAGCTTCCAGTGTAAATTGCTTCGAAGGAGATGAAGTATAGATACAATAATTGCACTCATATTGTCAGACTACATTTGTTAACTCAGTCTCGTTACTCGGTAGCCAAACTTCTCATGCCTCTGTTCCTGCCGTTGTCGTATTGTTCTCTGGAGGTGGAAGCCTTGCGACGGGTCGATTCCTCTTCTTGCTCCTGCCAGATGCTATAAACAAGATTTAGAAAACTAGAGAATGGAAGAGTTCTGTCCTCACTGGCCTATAAGTGTCACTGAGTGGAATGGGTACAATAAATTAATTTTTGTGACTCGATTGCAGAGTCTACTCTATCCGTAGGGTGCTCGGGAACTCCCTTAACGCATATGAGAAGTCCAAGTAAACTCTGTGTGGAAACTGAGGTAGTGGGCTCAACAAAAATGGTTTTACTTGCAACCGGAAGGTATGTAGTTGGGCCGTGTCGTGGCTCAGGCGGTCAGTCGCCGGTCTCCAAACGCGGAGGCCCGTGTTCGATCCCGGATCAGTCCATGTGGGATTTGTGGTGGACAGAGTGTCAGTGGGACAGATTTCTCCCCGAGTACTTCGGTATTACTCTGTCAGTTTCATTCCACGGTGTTCCATTACTTGGAAAAACGGAAAAACTGATCATGTTTCTCATCTTCGTCACAGGGTCGGACAATAAGTCTCCAGGCTGCGGTGCGTCTGTAGCTTCTGTTGCGGGGTCCTTCTCCACAAAAAAAAAAGTTATGTAGTTCGAGTCTCAGTTAGGTTACGGGGGGGGGGCACAGAGGTCGATCATCATTGCCCTTATTATTTCTCAGCGAAACTATTGACAGTACGTTGAAATATCCCACAACAACCTGCTTCGATGTGCTGATCCATTTCATTATTCGTAGTTATCATATAATCTCGTTGGAATGTACATAACCTGTAAAATTTGAGACCTCTATTCAAATAATCTAAGAATTACGGTTGAAAAGGATTTCCTTTTAGAATGTTATATACGTGTTTAAATATGTGCATATTGTGCCAGTGTGCGCGAGACAGGTGTTTGTTGGCAGCTTGGCAGATCGGAATTGCCTCTGAGAAGTCAGTCAAAGTTAATAACATTATAAGACCTATTTCTTCCTCAGTATGTTTTAAACAGAAATTTTGAACCTGAGGATGACCTGGAATAGGTCGAAACATGTATTTCTGTATAACAAATGGACTTTATTAGTGTCTGGACGGATTTTGACTTGATTTCTGATATGTCTAGTCTTTTAACGTTAAGGCAGGAGACATAAATGATTGTTGCTGTCTGTGAAAATATTAAAGTGTCATTCATTCGTACAGACTGTTCGTAACTGAGTCGACAGTCTTGTGGTGGCTGTGTTATGTATAGACACACCGACGACTGTAATCAAATGTGGATTTGGCCTTTGCGGTAAATGTTGAATACAGCAATTACGGTTTTCAGAACAACGTTAAATTCGCTGAAATTGGAATGATGCGATGCTTAATGTACTAACAAACTCAGCTACTCAGAATGTCCCACAAAATACGCATGAGTTTCTGTCTCAAAAAAAATGCTTTTAAGCGTTTCCGACAAAGTGGTGGTGCGTAACTTCCATTACTCACCGCTGGGCAGCGCCGAAGTCAACAACCATGTAACTCTCATTCATCACGCCTGGTATCTGGGGGTGATGGTGTTCATATGTGTATGTGTGGGCTGCTTTGTTTTTATGTGATACATGTAGGTTGGAGGTGCTGGTGTCGTGCTGGTTGCCTGTGTTGAAGGAATCATGATTGTTACAGGACGAGGGTTGTAAGGGGTGGTTTGTGTAGCATCCTGCGTGCCGTTAACTCCCTTGGGAGGACATCGCCCATCCTAATATTGCTGCTGGTGGTAGAACTGTAGGCATAATATGCCACCGACTGCTTCAAAACTCCGTCACTCTTTCTGCTCACCCCGGTATGGTGTCGCTGCAACGTCCGATATGATGAGATGATGATGATGATGATGATGTCCTGTAACTCCTAAATGGAGCATACGGCCTCCTTGAAGTTCCGCCATCTAACTCTATTCCTCGACAGTCCCTTAACCGCCTTCCACCTCTTTCCAATCCTATTTATCTCCTCATCTATCATTCTCCGCCATGTCATCCTAAGAAGCGCTCTTCTTCTGACCCCTTTGAGGGTTCCACTCCAGTGCTTCTCGAGTCAGGTCACTATTTTGCTTCCGCAAAGTATGCCCGATACATCCCCATTTCCTTTCCCTGATCTGTAATTCAACTCTTTGTTGTTTTGCCTTGTCCCATAATGCTCGATTGGATATTTTTATGGGCCATCTTATTTGCAGAATAGCAGGCAGACATCTGTTTACGAAAGTTTGTAATTTATTTACAATATTTCTGATTATTTTACAGGTTCTGCATCCATATAATAATACAGATTTGACATTTGTTTCAAAAATCCTGAGCTTGGTTTTGCATGACAATACATTTGATCTCCAGATAGAGGTCAGCTGAGCAAAATCACCTTTGGCTATCTTAATTCTGCCGCCTACATCTTCGTCAGTGTCACCGTTTTTAGTTACCTGACTACCCAGGTGGCAAAAGTGTTCGGCTTCCTCTGTCCATTATATACACACAGCCTCTCTTTATTTGTAGCATTTACTCTAATTTCTTTAGTTTTCTCCATATTTATCCACATTCTAGCTGCTTTAGCTTCTTGTACTAAATCTAGCTATTAACCCTTCATTGCCTGCACGTAGGTGCAATCAAACAAATGACATCTGCTTAATCCAGATCTTCTAATTTATTAACAACAGCCCAATGGATACCTCTACCTCTTTTGTCCTTCGTCACTACTGCTTTCATAATTATATCTAAAACCATCAGAAAAAGGATCGGGGACAGCAGACATCCCTGTCTTACCCCTGCTTTAATTTCAAAAGGGTCTGATAATCCACCTTCATCCACTATTTTACATGCATATTCTCTGTACAGTTCTTCAGTTAACTTAATTTTTGCTGGGATGCCAAAGACTTTTATGGCCTTTATTATACTAGTCCTTGTAACACTATCAAAGGCCCTTTCAGAATCCACAAAACAAAGATACAGGGGCGACCTGAATTCCATAGACTGTTCTGTTACTATTTGTAGGGTATTTACTTGATATCCGGAGGATCTGTTTTCATTGAAACCGGCTTGTTCTGTTCTCACTTTCTCCATAACTGGTTTCTTTATTCTATTGAATAGTATTCTAGTAAAAACTTTGCTTGGGACTGATAACAGTGTTAATTCCTCTCCAGTTCTTATATTCAGGTAAATCACCTTTTTTTCGGATCCTTTACTAATAGCCCTCTTTCCAATCACCTGACATTTTTTCTGTTTCCCAAATATGTTGAAATAGAGGCAGCAGAACTGTGGCAGTTGTATCCAAGTCCACTTTCAATATCTCAGGATTGATGTTATCTAGACCAGGAGCTGTCCTTAATTTTAGGTTCTTCAAAACCTTAAAAATCTCAGCTTTGCTAGGAGGGTTTGTTTTTGTTTCTTTATTTTCTGTAATATTTACTTCTTCCTGTTTTCAGTATTTCCTAAAGTTGAATTTTCATTTCCTTTAGGA
The DNA here is from genome assembly GCA_013340265.1 of Coptotermes formosanus. Taxonomy (NCBI): domain Eukaryota; kingdom Metazoa; phylum Arthropoda; class Insecta; order Blattodea; family Rhinotermitidae; genus Coptotermes; species Coptotermes formosanus. The sequence continues at coordinate 3,369,618 of BLKM01009497.1, read as the reverse complement.
TTTAGTACTTCTTCAAAATATGCTTTCCACCTTGGCAATTTTCCATTTCTATTCATTATTAACTCTTCCTTTCTTATCCTTGACAGGACTGTTAAGAATAAATCCTTTATTTGACAATTGTCTAGTAATCCGACACAGCTCCTTAGCGTTTCCTTTATATGCTGCTTCTTTTGCTTTCCCCTCTAGGGCGTTTACCCATTTTCTTTTATCTTGTCGTGTCATTTTCTTTACTTCATGTACCTTCTCATAATATTCCCTCAGAAGCCTCTCTCTGTCATTTTCCCGACACCCGTTTAATTTTAACATCCGATATAGTGCTTCGAAAAAACTTTTATCTTACTCTTGTGTGCCCCAAATTCTCAGACCAGAAATAATTGAAAGGCTTACTGTACAGGCTTGACAAGCTACACTTTTAATTAAACAGAGCTTTCCAGCTTTTTAACACCCTTGCAATAGATTTACCGTACTTCGGTACGTCAGGTGAAGTATGTGATTGATGAACAATATTCTGTCTTCTTCTTCTCCTCCTCCTCCTCCTTCTCCTTCTTCTTCTTCTTCTTCTTCTTCTTCTTCTTCTTCTGGCATTACAGTCCTTGGTGGACCTTAGCCTCTTTCGAAATTGTCGTCCAGTTTCCAATTTTGGAAGCTTCTCAACAGAACATTTTTTATGGTGTGGGGTTGACAGTCCCACGCCTAACCCCACAACCTGGAGGACCACAGTGCCTTTTTATCTGGGTCATCACCTTTGACCTGTCTGGCACGGGAGGCCCTACCAGTAGCTACACTACTGCCAGCATTGTTGTCACAATATTTTGACCACGCAAGCCCCACCCCTACGTAAAAGTAGGGATATATTCAGGGGTATATTCTGTATACTGTTTGTATTATTTAACATTATGTTGTGATGTGGTGGATCATCACACGGTACATCTGCAATTCACGCACGTCAGAAAACATCTGACACATTCTCTTGCAGGTAAAGTAGTCAGTGATTGTCAAGTCTGGTGGTTTCGGTGCAGACCCGTGTGATCCGTGACCACTGTCCTTCAGTATGAACGTCTGGTCTTCGCTCACATTACAGCCGGCGTATGCTGCATGCTCATTATGCATGTAGAGTCAGTTCTGCTGTAACGCGATAGTTGCGTTTTTGTGAGAACTTGCTTTGTATAAAATCCCGTAATAAAAATAGCATCAAGTCGGAAAAAATTTGGGACGTCATTCGAACTTACATCTTCACTCTGGTTGCTGAAATCGCGTAATAGCCAACATGCGTACACGAAAGTTCGCGTTATACAAACAGCATTCACCTAACCGTCAATCGCGTTATAGCAAATTTGCGTTGACCTAACACGCATAATGGCAGAACTGACAGTAGCTCATTTTCTGATATGCTCTTAACAGGAACGTCTTCCTGCATTGCTGGTAAAGTTTTCTGTAAATTTCGCAGGAGGACCTATCCCCTCGGCCGTCCCGGTAGCTTGTGAGGACCAATCAACGCGTCTCTAATAATACCACCCCACTCATTAATGGAAACAAATTGAGAAACATCCTCAGAGCGGAAAATTTTTGCGCGTTTGCTCTCTTGTTTTTCTATATTTAAAATTTATGAAAATTTTCATTACAAAGCTGATAATGCAAGTAATTTACCTATTTCTTCCCATGTTCTAAGCAACAATAAGTTTTCTCCCTACTTTAGTAACAGATTTACAGTCGATTATAATCGATATCTCTTAAACTTAAGAGATGTTCCTTGTATTCATACACAGGAAGAATTAGAGTGAATCATGGCCGCTAGTTATCTTTGAATTGTCAATTTTTTCTTCGGTCTCAGCTCGTACATCACAGAGAACTACCGTCTCTCCGTTAGAAAGACAAACACCGTCACTGTTCCCATAATATGGAGAACACTGTCTGCTTCTATCATAGAAACCCATGGTCTCAGCTCGTACATCACAGAGAACTACGTGTCTGCGTTAGAAAGACAAGCACCGTCACAGTTCCCATAATTCAGAGAGCACTGTCTGCATCTACCACAGAAACCCACGGCCTCAGGTCGTAACTTTTTACCACACAGAGGACAAGCCTGTCTGCACTGTGAAGCACAACCACTGCTGGCTGTAAGTGCACAGTTGGGAGGTCTTCTTTTAAAGTGTTTGTTATTTTTGGCAGGTTTTAAGCAAACTGGGTGCGTTCTGACAAATTTTAACAAGAATCACAAATATTAAATTGCACGAAAATATTTTACGTGGAAGTCGCATTATTTCATACGGCCAGACGGACGGATATGATAAGACTAGTGGTCGCTTTTCGCAAATGCTTTAGATGAGATTAACAGGAGTTTGAATTTGAACTGTGGTGATTTCTTACGGGATTTCTTCGGCTCAGTTGTGCTCGCATTGGACCCTAAAGACACAGCTGTTGCCAACACCGCTTCGTGAGTTGACATTACAAAGCTTAGAATGGCAAAGGTCACTGCAATAGCCACTGGGAGAATCGTACCCCACTATAGAGATCGCCTGGATCAAAACACTGCCTAAAAATGTGAGCATGTCTGCCAGGTTTTATACATTAGCAGTAGCATGCGTCTGTGAGAAAAGGAATTAATTTCAAAAACTCCTTTAACATTGCTTCCCGTAGTATTCTGTTACAAATATTTACATTGGTGTTCTGCTCGTTGGCAGACTTTCGACTAATTATTTTTGCAAACGGCATGGCACCGAAATAGAGCTTGTTACAGACAAATTTCAACGGATATTTCCGTCATGTTATGTATGACATGTATTTATGGATCATCCTCCGTTGTCATATTCGCGAATTCAATTGCGGCCATAAATACCGCACGAAACAACCAGTATTCTCTTTGCCACATTCAACTCTGACAACGTGAAAAGCCTTGGAGTTTTAAAATAACCCGCGATGTCTCTTTGTCCCTCGGACGTCCGTTTTCAACAACCGGATGCATTTGCAGTTGTCTCATTATATAAAATATCCACCATTATTACCCACACACAAAAGAACTACGTACTCTTTTATGTAGTTTTTGAAGTCAGTCGGACGGAACAACGGATCGATGGATCGAATATTCGATCCATCGATTAATGGATTTATGGTCGCAGTAACGCGACCAACAGCCGAGTGTCAGACTATTGTGAGGAAAATTTGTCTCTGCGCAAGTCATAAAGTAATGATGTAGGGTATCGGAGGTATATCTCCAGTCATTCTTAAATCTGGGCTGTATGTGGAGGTGAATGGTCACCTTCACGTCACAGCCGCTTTACCGCCGGGCAAAAAGTCACGAATACCCGTCCCACACATGTTTGGGTGGACCTTAGTGCAGGTCTGAAAGCTGCAGAGTAGAGCCTACAGTCTCTTGCTATTGGTGGAAATCGAACTACTATCCTCTGTAGTGCAGCCGATAGCCAACTCGGAATATATATATGCAATATATGTGCAGCTGTCAGTAGCAACATAAAGTGTAACCACGACTAACTAAATGGTATGACTCTCTGAGAAGAGTCCACGAGGCGAAAATTCAAACTGCCTTCATTGGTACGTTCTGCGTATTGTGTAGGAGTATTGCGGTACCAGTAGGCCTACGTGTGCAGTAAAATATTATCCTCTTACAGCTATGTGCATTGCATAACAGTATCATCTGATGGGTGTTTACCGTGAGAATGTAAGTTTATTATTTTGAGGTCTCATAGGGAGTTTTACCAAAACTAAAATATTCGGAGCAGAATCTTGTTTTAACACCCTAAAAAACAAAACTAATAAAAATTTTAGCTACACTCAAGTAACTTTTTGAATACAATTAATAATTGCAAATGAATCATGTTGGATGAAGTCTCACACTGAAGAAATGTATATGTATATATACATATATAATAATAATATTAACTTACTTTATTTCCTTTAATTTTTGTATATAAAATCCGATGAGAGCCCTCTTGGGCCGGAACATGTAGCCAATTGCTAACAGGATATTGTTATGCAAGAAAAATAAATTATGTTTGATGCTGGTTTTAGTAATTAATTAGTGTTTAAATATTTATGTTATAGTTGCAGATACAACTATAACATAAATTTTCCAAATTTGGCCTCCATAAATTTAAATCTGAGCCAGTTCCGTTACGTCGTAATGTTAAATGCAGTTACACTCTACAGTATTTTAACTTGCGCCCGGCCATATAATACAAATGAATAACGGGAGAGCACTTCACAGGATCATGAATAACTTCAAATGTAATTCGGAAATGTGAAATCACACTTTGTAAACCAACGTACAGCATCATAGAACTGATTGATGACATTGATACTAACAACTATAAAACGTGAAGTAGTGACCACTTTACAAGATGGAAATCTCGGGGGCGAACGTTTAAAAATACGGCATCTATGGAATGGAAAATTGTTATAATTAATAACTTCGCATTGTATTGACTTTAGGCATTGTTATTGCCGAAGGAATAAGATATGAAGACGCGCACTATTCTTCTGGCTCCCAGCGGTGTCCAGTTAACGGACTTTTTAAACACGTTAGTGACTCTAAATATTCGATAAAGAGGGGGATATTTCGTGACCATTTAAATGACTAAAACCTTCTCGAAAAATATTCTAAATTAGAACTCGTTAACAACAGGAATTTGTTTTACTTATTCTTCTCCTAGTGTCGTCATACTTTCATTGTAAATCTGCAAAAAATTTCTGAAAAATAAAGCAGTACTGTCAGTGATTAAAATGTCCAGATTTTCTATTAACCCGTAGAAACAAATGACCGCATTAAAGCGCTCGCTTTCGTGTCCTGAATATCGACAAATCGACCGAGCTTCGACCAAATCTGCTGCCCCTCCAGGCGCTTCTCCTATGTCTTCGACAGTGCCACAAAAATTCTCCTGCCGCTTCACCGTCTGCCTGATTTCCATTACAGACTCTGTAGAAGGCAGGAGTTCCAACCTGTTGTAGCCTTCAGTCATAGTGCGACCCCCCCCCCCCCCAGTTATATTCCATGGCCGGAGATGGCAAAGAGAAAAATAGCAGTTCCTTAAATCTCTAAATAACGTGATAATAAGAGTATACAGTGATATGTAGGCTAATATGGAGAATTTTCGTGACACTGCAAAGTAAGGTAAAACGTAATGGTAAAGTTGTCTGTAAGTTGTCCTTGTACAAGCAATGAAGGTATTTCTGGGAAGTGAAGGTATAGATCCACCCATTCTTAACCTCGGTATTAAGGATAGATTAGTGGGTAAGTAGGTACGTCAGTTAGAAAGTCAGGAAAGGAACCATTTTAGTGCCAGTGGTCTGATGTACATAACATATTTTCAACATGACATTGGCCTGCAACCAAAAATGACACTACAAAATCCATATAATGTAAGTACAATCCGATTTTTCCCCCCTTCAAAACACAGTCTAAAAAATGTCATTGTCGCCAGTAAAACCAAATTATTTGTTCAGTAATACATGGTGTCCCGTGAACAGTTGCCAGATTTCAATTGGTCAAGAAGTTTCTAATGCTGTTTTAATGTTATATCTCGGACAACGCCTACTCCCGAAACATAGTCACGCGATACTTCTATAACTGAGGGCATGGAGCAAGTCCTCCTTTAGAAACTAACTGTTCTTTAGCTAGTCAATAAATTCTCCGCATTTTATAGAACCCGAATGTTCATTACGGCGTTCACAACAGCCCGCCACTGCTCCCTATTCTGAGCCGTATCAATCCATTCCACCCCCTACCAATGGAGTTTTTCAGACCCATTTTAATATTATCCTCCTATCTGCGCTTAAGTCTTCCAAACAGTCTCTTTCCTTCAGGTTTCCCCACCAAAGCCCTATATGCACCTCTCGTCTCCCCGTACGTGCTACATACTTTTCCCATTTCCTATACTTCTGTATAAAAGAATAACGCTAAAATGGGTGGGAAGGTGTAGGGACTAACTGTCTGTCTCATACTGGTGCCCAATCTCGTCACGCCACGAAATCAGATCCCATTGTGCTTAGTTAAAGTGACGTCAGACTACAGTTAATCCTTCCCCGTGGTGACACGTGAACCGAGGAGCGTCAGATCTGCGCTCTTCTGAGATTTTACGCACCGTTGATTGGTATTTCTCTAACAGCGTTTCGGGACAACCTATCGTTCCCATCGTCAAGGGTCCAGAATTCTATGCAGAAAGTTTTCTTCTTGAACTTCTTGACCAATGAATACTTTCTTCTAGAATTTTTTTGCCCTTGAAGACGGGACCGGTAGGTTGTCCTGAAACGTCAGTACAGAACTACCACTCAACGCTGCGTCACATCCCAGAAGAACGCAGTCTCATCTACATCGTGGCGGAAACCTGAAATCACGCGAGGAGCGTCAATCAGGCTTTTCTGTAAATGCTGTGGGCATCCTTCAGCGAAGGCGCGAGTTAGTTTAGCTTAGTGCGTTGCAGCAATTAGGAAACAGCCCAGTTCAGCCACCACTACTGCCGAAGATGGAAGGAACCAACTTAACCATTTAAAGCCTAGTGATTAGTATATGTTCAGCACAGCAAAATTTAACGCTAAACATTCTGCATTTTGTACACACTGTATTTACGTTTTTCCTATAATTCTTACAATAAACAATTATTATTTCCCAATACAGCATTCACCAGATACCGAAGCCGATGAAAGCTCACTGTTCTCTGTGAGGTACGAAATAAGCCTTTATATATATATATATATTTATATATAACGTAGAGTAACTGTAGTCTTCAGAGGGCTAATGTAACATTCTAAATGTACATACGCCAGAGGGTTTGCAGGATTTGTGGAAGGCGAGTTCACATTTCCATCCAGCTGGGGGGGGGGGGGGGTTTCGAAGTGGATGAGCCGATACCTTTTATTGTGACGCACAGGCCCTTTAGTAAACTTCGAAGTAGCAGACGAAAGCTAGCAGCTACATTGTACTCTCACTGTCTAGGAAAAGTGGCAACTGAACTGAGATGATCCAGTGGTGCATGTTGTTGTTATGTGATAAGAGGTCGCTGGGGAGAGAGTACACGTGCGTGTAGGTGGGGCTAATTATGAACTTAGCTGTAAATATGTAATTGTAATATATGGAAAACGTGCCTCTAGTGAATATAACCTACCCTGTTCCACGGTTAAGACAATGCCGGGTGGAAGCCCTTGAAATGTCAGCAAACTAATAGAAAATTACGCTTTCCCCTACACTTCCCAAGGACTTGGTGGATGCAGGAGAACTAGGCTACAGGACAATATCTTTGCGTGTGGGTTTGCCAGATAGAAGTTAAGACTTTCGCGGTTAGTGGCAGTGTACCTTAAAGAGTAGGCCCAGCTACTCCCTTGTGGGATTCAGAGTGGAGTTAGCCGCAGGATTTGTTTATCCTCTAAGGCTCGGGCACTTTAAACGGGGTAAATGCAGAGAGGGTTGAACCCCGTCAACCGAAAATGTTCCAGATGAAAAACGTTCGGAGGTTACACGCAGAGGCACAGGAGTTAGCAAATGGGAATCGAACTGGAATAAATACGCGGTACAAATAATTAAATGCCTACTGATAATTAATAATCCGTTTCTAAATGCGGCATTCTTACATTTATAAACTTAGAGTGCAAGTATTCTCGTAAAATAGCAGACTAGCTATGATTTCTGTACTCGATAAGAGCACGTAACCTGATTCTTCGATTACAACTTCAGTCGGTTACCACTTAGTTAACCTATACGTTATTATGGTCGTTTTTATTCATGGCGCTGCAGCCCCTAGTGGGCCATGGCCGCTTCATTCTCGAGGCTTCACAGTCACACTCACTTAGACGAACCACGCTCGGTAGGACTCCTCTAGACAAGAGATCGGCCCGTCATAGATACCTCTACCTGACAACGCACAACACTCACAAGAGAAAAACATCCATGCCCCCAGCGGGATTTGAACACACAATCCCAGCAAGCGAGCAGCCTTAGACCGCGTGGCCACTCGGTTCTGCGTAGTTTGTTTATACACTCATTTAACAGCTGCAAATACCTCACCGCTCTGTTGTCATATAATAAAGTGAATTATTTGCTTGCGTGCGCTGCGCGTTCCATTTCTATATTGAAATGTTGTCAGCTCTTCCGTTCTGAATATGATAAGCAGTGGCGAGGCGTATGATCTTAATCAGATGATACTAAAGCCCTTTATTGCACTCCCTGGACTCTTCGTTCGCGTTGATAATGAAACAAACCTCTGGGACAAACACGCGTCTTTTTTTTTACAACGCCGAATGACATGCAGAACGAGAGAGAGATAGACGGCTGGACGGATGGATCCAAAAACATAACAAGCCGAGTTCGGGTTCAGATTAATCCATTAGTGTTTGTTACTTTACAACCTCTCCACCACTCCCTGTTTTTTGTATAGCCATGTTGTTCAAAGTGCAAGTATAGTGTGTCCCAGCAGTTGTGATCTCATTGCGTGCTAACAGTAGCATAGATCCTTGTACCTTAAAAAATAACATCCAGTTTCTGTGGTCTTACATTTGTCTTTCCTACCTCGTATTTGGAGACCAGGGTTAGATTCTCGAGTTTCATAACTCCAGATAGATAAACACCAATTTTTTTTCCACGTGTCTGAATTCATCTTTGTAATTGTAATCCAATTTGAATCTCTGATTTTTATGTAAATAGCTAAAATAGCGTGGCTAAACACACAGAAAACAAGTTAAAATTCGTCGTCCTGAATCATGTAAATCGTATGGTTCTTAGGTCTTTTGCTTATTTAAATCCTGTATTGCTGTGTACGTGTGCTCTTGCGACAGAATGATAGAAGGAAAATGTTACTTTATTGAGTAATAAAAATACAGGTAATACAGCCTTAAAAAATGCCCCGAAGTTCAAATATTGTGACAGGACTTTAACAGATTAAAATTATGCGAGTTTTGAGATCTTCTCAAAGTGTAGTCTAGGATGTTAGGCTTCGTTCCCCGGTCATATGCCTTGCATTTTTGAAGACGAAGGCGATAGGTTTCTTCGAAATGTCAGGAAGAGTTTACCCAGCGAAGAGGCGTCACATTACAGTAAATGGAAATGCTAGATTAAAATTTTGTTCACAAGAATATTCTTCTTTGATTTCTGAATACGAGTATCTCATCTTTCCGCCTGCTGTCTGAACTCCATAAATATCTAATGGCAGAGACCTTAGAAGCTAGTAGGTCTAAAACCTACATGTCAGGTTGGACTAAACTTTAATTTTAGGAGTTGTTTTGTTTCCAATATAAAACTTGATTTCCATTCCTAAGGGAAAACGCAGATGGAGAGTGTTTGGAACAAAGTCACGAGGAAACATATGTAGGCCTTAGACAAATGAAATGACAAAGAACTGTCAACTGCACGCCTCTTCCATTGAATTATATTTTCGTCTTTTTTAGTAAATTTGTCATTTCAGATTTCGCCTCTGCTTGAAATCCTGGTAATCCAGTGATTCACTTTAACTTCAAATATTTTTCGTCTTAATTCCCACTTGTCATATTTTCTACTTCACAGTCACTACCGTTTAAACGGGGACGCTCATCTAAATAACGTGTCTGTCTGCAACTTAAAAAATCTGTAAATTAACTTTATACTGACATGTCAGTAGTTAGTAGGCCTCGAACACCTTTTCATAATACAAAGGAAATATACCATCGTTTAGCGAATTTTAATTGCCGCATTTTCCTTGAAGTGTTATATTGTGAGTCCAGACTTTGTCTATGTTCATTCTACACATTACGCATTTCTTGAACATTGGATATTGTAAGGAGTGGGTCATAAGAAATTTGAGAAAACTGCATAATGAGAAATGTCATGATTCGTACATCTCATGAAACAGGATTAGTGTGACCAAATCAAGACGGATGAAGTGGGCTTTGTTTGTGGCATGCAGGCAGGAGAAAAGAAGCGTGCATACGGAGTTTCTGGATGGAAACCTGAAGGCAACGGGCGACTTTACGTCGACAGTGTGTTCGGATATTTTAAACTGAACCGTAAAGGGAATAAGATGGGAGGGCTTTTACTTAATTCATCTGGCACAGGATAGGTACACGTGGTCGGCTATAGTGAATGCAGTAGTAAACTTCCGTGTTTCATGCAATGTAGCGGTTGTCTTGTCTAGGGAAAAATCTATTAGCTTTTCAAGAAGGACTGTGCTCCATAGAGTTGGTTGGTTGCTTGCTTGCTTGCTTGCTTCCACTCCTTCCTTGCCTAGTTAATGACTTATTTACGGTTATTTCCGATTGGTTAGTTAACCTTTATCCTGCTAATGTGGAATATATGGTGAGCTGCTAATAATGCCAGCACCACTAATGTGTAATATTTGGTGACCTACATTTGGCAACGCTGAAAGGAGCCTCTTTGTCTCTCTCGCTCTCTCTCTCTCTCTCTCTCTCTCTGCACAATGTCTCAACACTGAATCAATCGTGAAAGACGTCCTATGTCATATCTGTGTGCACACACTTACCAACTAGGCCCTTAAGGGCCTGAGTAAATGTGTGTGCACACAGACATGACATAGGACGTCTTTCACGATTGATTTGTGTTGAGACATTGTGCAGAGAGAGAGAGAGAGACAAAGAGGCTCCTTTCAGCATTGTCAAATGTAGGTCACCAAATATTACACATTAGTGGTGCTGGCATTATTAGCAGCTCACCATATATTCCACATTAGCGGGATAAAGGTTAAGTGACCGAAATTACGTCTTCTTGGAAATGTGGAATGGAATATATTTTAAATTATTCAGCACAGAGTGAATTAGACAGCAGGGCAAAACACGTAATTAGGCTGTATAGATGAAGTCGCTGCGTAATGCCGGCAGTAGGCCTACATGTGAGGGTGCATATCTGTATAAGGAATATATTTCTCTCCAGCGCTTCACATGCTCCATGTTTCATATTTGTCTCTTTCTTTGCCACTCTTTTTCTGTCTTTATATTATGTCAGGTTCTATGCATTGTGGTTGTGACACGTGCTTCGCATTTTAGAATTTCTGTCCTGATCAGGATCAGAAAACGTTACGTTTGTCGTGGCAATCCTCATTTCCTGTTAAAGTGTACAGTAGTAATATTACTGCATTAATATAGAGGATTACATTCAGAATACAGTTTCTGTGTTATCGCTGTATTCAATCTGATAGTTTGTTACAAACCTTTATGAGACACCTACTGCGTCCTTCTATAATTTTACCTTGAAGATGGAGTCACCAGGGTCTTCTGACTGTTGGTAAACATTGCCGACTTCATCGTATTTCGGCCACATTAGACACATTCCCGTTTCGTCTGAAATCATTATTCAATTCCAGCCACGCATTCGATGCTGTACGCATTAAAATATTGTTGAAGTGCTGGTAGGTAAGCTAAGAAATGAACAGGAATGTGTCCCTTTGTTATTGGTGTGGTTGAAAAATCGTTGCTTACAGAGCGAAAAAGTGTGCGTTGAGTGGGTGACAGTTGCCGACATTTTCAGAGATGTTTATGTCGTTGACGGGTTCGTCCAAGAAATCCTCTCTTTTGGTCCGCCGGAATACGTACTTCCAACAAGTCTGTACGTACTGGGGATTTGCTAGCGTGTTCCCTTCCTCCACACTCGAATTCCAGATTCGATTTTTCGAGTGAACTTCGTAATATATATATCACACTACTAACAGTTTCCAATACATGTTCTATTTCAACATTTCAAGTAAGTACTCTTATATCTTCCTAGGACATACCAGATTTATGTGTATTATAATATGTTGCAGTAATCCGTAACAGGGCTTTAGTTTTAGGGCCGTTATGAGGAATTAGAAGGACGAAACAAAAGAATAATACGACATGACCCAACGAGCTGTAACAAAATGAGTGACTGAATTGATAATTTCAGTTCATTTTTAAAATGAGTACCTGCTTTAATAACTGTGTAAGTGAGTGAAAAATTGAGTGATTAATTGGCGAGAAACTGAGTAAGTGCGTGTTTTATTGATTGACTAGTTATGTGTCTACGCGATTTGATAGGCCTATGATTGAGCAGTTTATTGTATAATGGAACTGTAGAGTGACTAATATGGTAAATGACTGATTGAGTAATTTTGCTGTTAGCAAATAATTTGGTGAGTGGGAAAGTGACTTAGTAACTGAAGGTGGCAGAAATAATTATTTAATTTTTTAAATACACAATACATTATTCAATGAAGTGTGTTCTTGGGAAACGTCAGAAATAAATATTTCAGCTTCTGTTTCCACTGAATGAAATATAATTTTTCTTGTCTCACGTTAGTAGCTAAGTATGACCAGAAAAGTGTTCCATTAAAGTCAGTATCTGAATACATGCTTAATGATACATTAACTTGTTAATGCCATAAATTTTAGAAGCTAGTCTCTTCGGGATAAGAAGAGTTTTAAGTACCCTATATTATATTCCTCTCCCTTTTGAGAGCAGTAATATTTCTTTTGTCCTTGACACTTCTTTCCTTTCCTTTTTCGGCCCGTATTTCAAGTTATTACAGATATTTCGTTTCGTTTCGTTTCGTTTCGTAGTCCTTCCCTCTTCTACCTACTTGTTCACAGTAGATGTAGAGGGTTTTGATTTTTCACTTGATCACACTCAAGCACACACCACATTCGATAGAACTCCTCTGGATGAGAGATCGGCCCGTCGCAGAGATCTCTACTTTATAACACAAACACTGTACAAGAGACAAATATCCATGCCCCCGGTGGGATTCGAACCCACGATCCCAGCAAGCGCTCGGCCGCAGATCTACGCCTTAGACCGCGTGACCACTGGGATTGGCTTGGATATTTCAAAAACGTTATTTGTTTTTATCCCTTCTGCATTTTCTATCATAATTACATAGTGCAAATGGTTCAGCTGAAATGTTTAAATCTTCTTCAGTTGCCAATGACAAGAGAAGACCAGCACCAACAAGCAGAACGCCCTGGTATGACGGCAACTTCTCCTACCATGCTGTAAGGCGTATAGTCTAAACAGTTCGAGTCAGGCGTCTCTTCCCTCATTTCGTTTGCAGGCTGTCTGATGTGTTTATGTACATTGTGTTCGTTTCACCGCCCGTTCGGCAAGTTGTATGGAGCGAAGTCTGAATATTCCCCGAACTTATATCGTTAAGTAATTTAGTTTGGTCTACACAACTGCAAGTAATCCTACTCATTTCGCGTCTGCGAAATTTTAGGATTCCTTCCCAGCATTCTCTAATTTTTGTTTTTGTTCTCAGTGTATCGTATCTCATGTGCTGTTCAACGTAAAGGGGGTTATTTTTATCTTTAAGAACTTTATGTAAAACTCTTGTAAGGATATGTTCCCCTGTATATATCGGTTCGATGTAAGACACATTTTGTTACACAACCCCGACGTATAACAAGGACCCGTAAGAGGAAAGACGACATTTGGAACAGAACGCAATGTCAGAGTGGCAGCTTCCCCGACTTCTGTCTGTGGCGTGTAGTCAGACATCGCCATACTGGCTTACTCTCCATTTAACACAGTAGGAAATCGAAGTGAAGCAAAAGCGTTCCCCTTTTGTGCCCATTTAAACCTTTCCGCACTGGAAAATATCTAATTTGTTCAAGAATCTAGATGCTGTATCATCCGACTCTGCCAGGCACGTAAAGTGACCGGTATCCACTTACAAGCTTCGAAGATTCTCGAATATTAGTAATCTGTTTGTTTTCTGTGAGTATGTTCCGATGATAGCTTTTCTTGTTGTGAACTGGTAATTTATTTTAACGCGTCTTCCAACGATACCCATGACAGCCAGTTCCTTGTTACTTCTCTCCCTCTCCCTCTCTCTCTCTCTCTCTCTCCTGCCAATAATTTAACTTTCTCTATCCCCTTCCTTCAGCTTAGTTTTATCACGGTTTCTATTTCACGCTTGTCTATCCATTTATCCGTCAAGAAGTATATTGTTATCACCCCTGAAAATCTATTCACCCCTCTCGAGCCGTGTTCGCTACAGGTCTTACCTTGTTAGACTGGATGACAGGTCTTTTTGCCTTCCGAATTGAGACCTTTCTGTCTGTTTCAGTATCTGCTTCAGCGTATAAACAAACAGTGCAGTGGAACCCAACAGGGTGCTCCATAAATTTGGAAGGTACAGGGTATGGTTATGATTGTGCTTCCACACAACATTTGACGTGTTTTCTGTAGCTCTTATCGTTTATTAGCTCCCGTATTGCAACCGAGACCTAATAGCCTATATATTGTGCCCAGTCGGTATGTTTTCCTTTCATGTAGTAAATAAACATGACGTCAGTAACACTTATCTTGTTTTTGTGAAATTTGTTGCCGCACAAAATTTTGAGAGCCTGCATGAAATTCAGTTTTGTCTTTCTAACGTAGAAGTTCTCGTGTCTGCGCCATGTTGGTGTTATTAACGGTGAGAAATTAGAACGCGGGAAGTTACTGGTGGTCTATCATGATGTGTAGTTGAAATCAAATTTCATGAAAATTCATTCAGTGGTTCAAAGTTAATAGGGGATACCAAACACGTGTTTGATTTCGTAATCCTATATGATCATCTAGGAATACATAAATACGTAATTTTCCGTCGGTTTCTGTTGCCAGTTTCGTACCGCAGACATAACAGAGAACACACAAATATAATACGAAATTTATTTCGTACTCCACCAAAATTTAGGGTAGCCTTGGCTGTTGTAACAGTACTCAAGTATTTCGAACGAGCTTGCCAATGCAGTTCGAACACTTGCTCCAAGATGTCTCTAATTCCATGAGTGAGCCTTAATTTCTTAAGAAGAATGTTCCCGCCTTTGAACGTTTTAGCCATTAAGTCATACATAGAGCAGTACTGGTCAGCTGTATACCTTGCGAAGAACGAGTACTTAGCTTCCTCATGCAGGAAATAAAGTGGCCAGTAGTAACTGAACAGGGAAATAAATGAAAAATGCATTTGGAAAAATACTCAGTCTCTTTCACCTAAAACATAATTAGTACATAAAAAAAGATACAATACCTATTTTTCATTTTGCCATATCGTGGGGAACACCTTGCGCCACAGGCTGTAGTTCCCATTCATTCAACTTAGCTGTGGAAAACCTTCGTTTACTGGGACGCAGCAAAGTGTTCCATGTGTTACATTTTAAATGAGGCTTTGTAGTAAAAAGCCAATATACTTTCATCAGGTATGTTCACCCCTTTTTATCGTCTCAATACTTTATTCTATCACCACCCCCATTCCAGCAGTGTATATTTTTTACACTATAAAATAGAATGGTGCCGGCCACGAACACATGCATCATACACAAAGCGAACACATCATGTATTACTGTTTGGAAGCTGGTTTTGCTTCAGTGAATGCAGCACACAATACATCGTACCCTTGAAGAGTCCAGTTTTTTTGCCATATGGCGTTGTATAAATTGATGTATAGGTGCCAATTTTTGTATGCATTTACTTCTTCCTTCTTCACGTTACTCTGACGATGGTGACGGCTAGTTCCTTCTAAACGCTGGTAACTCTGTACCAATCTACATGACGTCATGTGACAGGAGACTGAATTATTCATCAGCTGCGCTGCAACGACCTCAAATCTCGAATCTCGTAGTGTTGTTAGTCCCTCTCAGAGCACCCTGTTTTCAGTAACTACTGCGTTTAAGTAAGTCTCAGTTTCTGCCAGTAACTCTATAGTCTTGATGTAACTGACTTAATGGATAGAAAGCGTGCTTTGTGTTTGGAGGTTCTGTGATGCAGTTTTGGCCTGGATGCCGGCTGTATTATTTGAGGCTGAAGATACCGTCGTCTGAGGTCTTACGCCGTGTAGTGCGGCGTAAGTGTACTGGAGTACACGAGGAACTAACTGGAGGCAATGGTTTTCCCGAAACGCCGGTAAATTTACACCAGACCGAACAGCGTTGCGATAATCTACATATTTACCACCAAGATAACCTCATATCTTCTGTGTTGATGTTTTTGAACCCTTCCAGTAATATTATAGGGTAATAGAGGATTTTTGACATTGCTGAGGCGTCTATTTACCTGCCTGTCACCGTGAGGGCGCGGGTTCAGTCCCAGGTCAGTCCGTTGTAGGATTTATGTGGACAAAGTGGCACTGGGTCAGATGTTTCTCCGTATATTTGCGTTTTTTCCTGTAAATATCATTCCACCCACAATCCATAATCCTTCTCCCATTTATCACGAACAGTGTGTAGTCTTAGAAGTTGGCAGCGTCGTTAAATGACAAATTTGAAGCATGGATAATAAACAAATTCTCTGGCAGCAGAATTCGGAGATACAGCACCGTTAATTCCAAAGCCCGATCCTTAGTTCGCAAATATATTTGATTTTCCAAATCTCCCTGAGATCCGCTTTAATATTATCTTTCCACTTCCTCATTTTTCTAAGCTATCTGAACTGCAACATTTCACGTCTGTTCCATTCTAGCTGCATCTATTCCTCTTGTATTGCACTTTTAATGTGGGACATTTTATTGATGCACGTATTTTATTATTTATTTATAATTTATTTATGTATACATCTGTTTTTATTCATTTACTTGTACATAAGCCGTCTATTTATATTATTTGTCTGTTTAAGTACTTACATGCATTATGTTGTGCTTCATCCAAGCCTTCGCTCAAAAGGGAGTGTAAGATATAGGAATCTCTGAAAGGAATCCTGTATAAGTACGGTGTGAAGATATTACTTCCATTGAACAAGTTTAGATTGCCGTGATCAAGCCAGAAGCTCCGCAACAAATGGGAATTTATTGTACATTTTAACATCTGTCGACTGCTTAGGGAACCAACTGCGTCATGATTATGAGGAATTCCTTACAAATGGTACGAGAAACTTATAGCAGAAGTATGTTCAGTTCTGTACAGCCCTCCTAATTTCGTTGTATCTAATGAAATCAAACAAACCACTTAAGTGCAACCAAACAGAACAAACTAAAAGAATGCGTATTATATATTTTAAATCTCGTGGAAAGAAACTAAGACATAGATTAAAACTTCGTAATGTATATATCGGTGTAGGCTTGTGTAAATGAATTCAGTTGGGATTTCAAAAGGCGATTATTGTCCGTCTGAAAGTTCTTGAATGCTAAACAACTAATTGGTCGTAAAGAAAGATCCCTTTGTCAGATAGTACGCAGTAAGCAGCCACTCTGTTCAGCAGTTATTTTGTCGTTCAGTTGAACAAGCGGTCGCTCACATTCCGATTCCTAACCTCAAGTTATTTGTTAATTAAACATTTACTGTGCTCTGTCCAGTGAGTATGAAGTACGCTGCTCAAAGAATATTGTCTATTGGGATACAACATCGTGTAGTCCGGTAAATTTTTGGCGAGATTTCGGAGGTAGGAAAGAAAGAGCATGGCAGCAGGTTTTACCCAGGTTACACTGCGTAATATCCTCTATCATAAGCAAAAGCAATCCCTGTACAGGCTCTGAGGGTTCCAGGAGGTTGAGGCTCCCAGACACTTGAAGTTGGTAAGGTTGTCAACCCTACACAGCGGCCGCCTTTACCCGCCAGGAAATATTCCTGGCACTTATTTCTGTTAGAGGCTGAGCAGACTCCAGGGCCATAGTGCGGGCGGAAAGATTATGTCAATGAAAAATCCCAGTTACGTCGTCAGGAATCGAATCCGCGAACTTTTAGGGCAGTGCCTCAATCAACTGCGCCACCGCGTGCCCCGAGTATTTCCCACAGTTGCCATAATAACACCAAAGTCCGTTGTAGCTTCCAGTCAACCCGTGCAGTTAAGAAAATTCGAGTCGTTGCAGTAAAATCTGCGTGTTTTTCCATGCAGTGTGGTCACCAGACACGACCACAGCCGTGTCCGCGGTCGCCAATTAAGCAACTGGCTCTGGCACACATAGCGGTACAATTTCAAACGCATACGGAAGCTGTGAAACAAATCACTTCTCTGTTGACTGTTGTCATGGCTACGGGCACTGCATCACCTGTGTTCCTGTAACTCATTATCCTACATTCCGAACTCGTCAGCAGCTTCATATTTTTAAGCTCGAAGCGTTAAATTAACCCGAAGAATCGATATGCAGCTGAATAATGCGCGTTGTTGTTGGAGTAACAGCAACGTTTGAAAGGGGCAGGGCGTAAAATTGACAAGAGTGCCTGTTCCATCTGCCTATTCTTGCTTCATCCTTGTTTGTATGATGTTAAATTTGAAATAAATTGAAAGGACCTATTGGAAAACTGAGACTCAGATATTTTCATGAATTTAGATAGGAATTTGAACTGTAAATTATGCACATAAAGCGTGCACTGGTAGGAAGGGTAATTTTTCTTTTCCTTTCATTCATACTTCTTTCCATTATCTTTCCTTCTGCTTGTTTCTGTGCCTTTGTCTGGCTTGCGAATCGGCGTCAATTTTCTTCGCCGTTATCACATTTGTCTCTTCTCCCATTTTATTCCTGCCCTCTTTTCATTGTTATGTTCCTCAGTTATTCATAATTTTCCATTACGTCTCTACTCCCGTCAGTTCTCACTTATCAAGTTGTTTTTAGTTTCTTCTGTTTTGCTTTAGTGTTTAGCACTCTTGCGTCACGTTCAAAACGTCGCCGATAAGAAACTTGGCGCGATCGCCAATAACCACGGTTGATATTTATTGTATTCATTTTTAACTTGCCGATCCCAGTGGCCGCGCGGTCTAAGGCGTAGGTCTGCAGCCAAGCGCTTGCTGAGATCGTGTGTTTGAATCCCACCGGGGGCATGGATGTTTGTCTCTTTTGAGTGTTTGTGTTGTCAGGTAGAGGTCTCTGCGTCGGGCCGATCCCTCGTCCAGAGGAGTCCTACCGACTGTGGTGTGTGTCTGAGTGTGATCAAGTGAAAATAAACAACCTCGACACCTACTGTGAGTGGGCAGAAGAGGGAAAAGCTACGGTTTTTAAATTAATCATCAAATTTTGATGTGCTTCAAGTACGCTGGAAACTGGTTTTAGTTATCTTGGCTTCATAAAAAATAAACTTTGCGTTAATTTTCTTGGGCTAGCAGCCGCGTCATGTGGTTCAACAGCGAGCAAACCAGCGTATCAAGGACCATATCCGTCCTCGACAGCAGTCAGTTCTCTGATGACGAAGACAAAGGTGGTCCTTGATACGCTGGTCCGCTCGCCATTCAACCACACGACGCGGCTGCTAGCCCCAGAAGTTTCTATAGAATTAAGTCTTCCTGGAAGCCTTAAATTATATTTCGTATTGATACATCATTAAGACAATGACATGTTTAAATTTTCCCAGGTTTAAGACGTTTATAAATTAATTTGTTACCATTCGTTGAATTAATATCCTACTTATGTTTTAGTCCATGCACTGGATCTCGTTATAGCACCCCGCCGTAGATCATTGTCCCTTTCCGCGTTATTCTCAGTTCGTAACAGTGTCCCGTTCAAAAATATGTGGTTTAGCTATTCGTGCTCGTAGTTACAAAAGTTCCGTCACACAATCGAAGGAATATGAAACAAATTTCCTTTTCCTTTCTCTCATTCTTGTCTCTTCTTTCCCATTCAAACGCCTAAAACAGAACAGCAGTATAATAACACGTTTGATTCAGTATGTTGTACGATACGATGTGGCAAGATGTAAAGATGTGAATTGTATCAAACCTTTCCAGAATTTTTGCTGCTCTTAATTTCCTAATTGTAATTTATCTTTGTCACTAACATTACCAAGCACCTAACCTTTACCGTGTTTCTAAGAATTAACGAAGGTCTTCGAATTAGCTGATTTTTTTATTGCGATACTCCCTGATCACACAACGTACTTGTTGTTACTTCCTCGTGTATTAATTTAATCTCAGTCCCATTTCTTCTTTTCACCTTTGTCTGCCTTCGTAACCCTTTTCCCTGTATTCTCATTATTTTTATCTGTCATTCTCTATCCTCTTCTTATCGCTTGGCCTCGCACCCTCTACCTTTCTACTTTCTTTCCCGTTTCAGGTTTTATCGCCTGAAATCACAAAAGGGATAATGAGACAAGATGATATCAATTGAAGAACCGCGGACTCTTATCGAAAATCGATTCTCTATGTCAATTAAGGTAGTGGTTCTTCGCTGTCGCCCTCTTTTCTCCCCCTAACAGTAATCAATTACCTTGACGTGTATTACGTCATAAAACTGTATGTGGCTCTGTGTATAAGCTCTGGTGTGGTTACACGCCTGATGGGATTCTGATGAACTCTAAAAACTCCGTGGGTTAGGACGACACTGGAAAGAATCTTTTAGAGTTGGACTGAATGTGGTGAGAGCGGAATGCTTCAGACAAAAGTTGAAGTGCTCGCTGGCCACAGTTAAAGGCTTATAGCTGAAACCATCCGATGGGTAAATAGAATCACCACCATGTGTTTTATTCCTTTCGTAATAGTGTTTGCTATTCTTTATGTCTCCGTCGATTCAAAACGTTCGTTCATTTTATGTCGCAGGTAGTTAAAAAATATCGGCCTGCGATATGGATTGAGGGTGTTCGAGAATTTTGTGCTGACCAGAATATTTGGGTCTTAGAAGATGGAAGTAAAGGGAGGCTGGCGAAAAGTACATAATGGGGAGCGTTACAACTCATTGTGTTCTAAGTCCATTTAGCAGCGTCCTTCTTGAGAAGCTGGTAGATCCTCAGGTCGTCAAGTAAAGCTCCGAATTTTATAGAACCCGCTGTTTCGTTACGGTGTTCACAATAGACCTCCACTTGTGCCTATTCTGAACCAGATAAATCCAATTCATACTCTTTTATCCTATTCTTTATGGTCTCCTTTAATATAATCGCCCCACCTATCTTGTACAGTTCATCAGATATCATTAGAACGATCACATATCAAAGGAGATGAGTTGGGCGCTGTTGTTAGTATAGCGAATAGGAGAGGTAAGAAATGCGTACAAAATATTGGCTACTTAATTGAACAGCCACTACTAAAGACGGTTATATTCGTACCCAAAACCCTTTCTATCTCCAAACTTCAAAATACACGTAAATTTTTGTAGTAGTAAGCTTACGAACCCGTGGGGCTGTGACTTCGTTCGCTCACACATCTTTCTAGCGTGGTGCTTGTTTAAATAAAGAATGGTTTTTCCTCTACTTTTACCGTCAGCGTCGTATTTCTTTATAAGAAAAACCGTGGCGACGGGTGACTGCTGTCGATACAATAAATGTAATATATTGAAATGTGGGCTATCTCGCGTTAAGCAATTTTTATCATCTTTCTGTCACTTTCTATGAGGTTTCTCACTCTTGTTCAACTTTAAAAAATGCTAAAGGTAACGTAAACTTCCACTCGTTCTTAACTTTGGCACCAGGTGTATGTGAGTGATCAGCTTCACGGTCGGCCGCTTTAACCCCGAGGAAAGAGTTCGCGTTATGCATTATTAAGTGGCTGAGTGTGGACCCAGAGCCCGTTTGAACGCTTTGGAGAAAAATTTTGAAAAATATCGGGAATCGAACTACAGTTCCTTGCTCGTGTAGCCCCTTAGCCCAGTCACTGGAAAGGCTATGTTAACCTGGATCCTCATCTTAAGGGGGTTTCCGATTCTTGATTTACTGGATCTGTTGATTATGTTGGGAGGTTTGAATCCAGTCAGAAATATCCAGGACATGACTTTAATTGCAACACGCTTGAAATTATCGGGCATGCACTTGCATTCTTTGCAGAGATGTTTCATGCACGTTGTTCGAAACGAAACTAACTGGGCTCGCAAACTTCGATTTATGTTGCTATTCACCTTCAAATATTTAACTTGTGACGTCATCAGCGTGGGGTCACCACAGGCCGAAATTGTCCCTGTAAAATTGTCACTGCTTTCTCTGTAACATTCAGCAAAGAAACATTGAAATTCAGGTTGAAGTTAGTGTTGAGGTATTAGGTTACTTTGAGTGCGTGCAAATACTGAAACCTTAATTAACCTTCAGCTTTCATAATTTTGAGCCAGTTTCCTCGACTCTGCTCACATTTTATGGCATTGTGGTAGTACAAAGAGAAGAAAGGCTCAAATTTGCTCATATCAGAGTCTGCCTTCACATCTTGTGCACAGTTATTTCCATCTACCTCCGCAACGCGTTGTCCCGGCTGTCCTTTCAACACTTTGACGGGTGAAATGAATCTGCGTTACATACACATTTAGTTCGTACCTCATAGATAACAGAGTGTTTTCATTAAAAAGACCGGTCGGAGAATACTGCATAGGGAAACAATAATTGTTTATTGTGAGAACCACACGGAACACAGACTTTATAGACAAATGCAGCCTTTTTCTGTTAAACTTGACGGTATGTATACTAACCACTAGGCCTTAAAATGGCAAAATATTTTAAATATAGCACAGTCAGATAAGCAGACTTGCTATGTAGTCCAGATGTAAATTCTTCCCGCGGTAATCGAATCAATACAACAAAAAAGAACATGCATTCCAGTGCCTTTTATTGATACTATCTGGTAGTGCTGTCACAGACACCTGACAGTTTCATTTGTTTAGTATGGAAAGGAAAGACAAAGTGAGAAACTGATGGATAAACACCAGTAAAATGTTACGGCCGGGTTTTAATACTGTGGTCAGGCTCTTCCTTACAAACCCCATTCTAAATGCTCGATCATAACAAAACTTTTTCTAAGAATACTAGCTACGTGGACTTTGTCCATCGCATGGTGCTTTAAAAGCAAGAAGAAGTAAATGAAAAGGTAGCTTCGCAGACAGGATCGGTGTCCGTCTTCAGACCAAAATAATGAGGCCCACTCAGCTGAGCCCAGGGGTGAAGCAGCTCCGAACCATCGTCAGCAAGCTTATAGCATTTTGTGACAGAATTTTGTGCGTCACTGGAATGATTGAATGATGCCTGTGGTCAGACATGCTCACAGCCTCAAACAGATATTTGTGTTAACCTACAGACGTCACATGTACCGTACATACACATGTATATGTATGTATATATGTCTGCATCACACAGTTTCCGCAACGAGACGTGTTCTGGGGGAGCAGTGAGGCGTTATTCAAATGTCTAGTGGGTAAATAGTAGTTAGATGGACATATATCCCTCAATCCCCACACGCTGCTCATCCCTGACGTCATACCAATGAAGTGCCAACAAATATGAACATGTAGAAACATCTGTATTGGTAACCACGCCCTAATGCCAATTAGCTTCAACTTTCTTAATCATAGAAATGGTAGGGGAAGCAGCAGTTTGAGCACTATATTGGCAACATTGCAGCCACTTAATACTTTTGATTGCTATTACATTTTCAGTAAACGTGCGTGGAGACGTTACATGTAACTGAAATGTCCTGTAACTCGGTATTATGTTAGTGAAATTTAGTTTTATGTTTGCCCACAAAATCTCAGGAATCCGGATTAGTGCAGCCGTTGTAGTGACTAGGCATAGGGGCTGGTTTGTCTGGCGCTCGGTTCCTGGCAGCGATAAGATATTTTTTCTTCTTGTTACTTTATATCAATAACGTTTTACCAGTGAAGAAAATGTCAAATTCATTCCACATTTGTGTCACTTTACCGTACAAATATGTGGTTAGATATGGGCATTGCGTTGTTTTTGGAGGCGTGAACTGTCTGCGGTCCCGACCTGTAGGCCGAGACCGCAGAGAGTTCACGCCTCCAAAAACAACACAGTACACAGTCAACAGTACATTCTCACTCAACTGTAAAGTGGAAACTTAGTGTAATGATAATAAAAAAGTTCTCCCTGAAGATGACCCAGCAGGGTCGAAACATGTAGGAGTGTGTTACGATTGATGATAAAACTCTCTTTGTGCATTTGTTGATGACTAGTGTTTTTGAAAGAACCATTATTCATGACATTTTATGTTAGAACTGATTACCGATTCCCCAGACCAAAAAAAAAACACGTAAAAATTATGTGATGTAGACTCCAACAACAATGATCCTAAAAGATGGGCCACTTTCACCTACACAGGGAAAGAGACTATTGATATTACCAAACTATGTAAGCATACCAACTTGAGAATAAATGACAAGTCCGATAATTCTTTAGAATGTAACTGCTGTCGGAAAGAAACAAATCACAACACTGACAGATATCTCTCTAGTGACGTATATAAAATTATATACCATGATTGCAACAAGGCATGCGTTGGCCAGACGGTAGAAGCTTCACAAATGGGTTCAAAGAACACCACCTTTCTTTTAGAAATAATAATTTCATCTCTAAATTCGCACAACGCCTGTTAGGGTATGGTCATTCTTTCGGCAAGGTGGAGAACATTATACAACTCCTTCACTTTAATAAGAAAGGTATCCATTTAGATACCGTGGAGAAGTTTTGCGTCTATAAAGAAAGTGAAAAAGAAAATCGGCTTAAAGACGCACACAGTGTACAGCCAAACAGAATCTTTGGAACCATCTTAGGCAACGAAACCGCATTACACAAGATACCTCCTCCTCACCCCATCAACTTCCCCAACCCTAGCCAACGACCCTAGCAGAAACGCAGTAGGCCCTTATCGTTCATAACAACGTGACGTGCTCGAAACGTCAAGAGATATTTGCGGAGGTGAACTATATAAAGTTGTAGAAAACACAAAAAAAAACATGCTCAAGGGAAAACTGTACCTTGAAAATCTTAGACCATGTTAAACATGTACTGTACCAATCTGCTTATAGGTACATACTTCTATTTTTATTTTTTAATTCTTTATTTTCATTAGCATTAAATTAATCTTATTGCTTTTCCTTAAATACTGGTATCGCTCGAGGCCCCATATGTTACAGACAACATAGTCAAATGAATTCATACTTCCTGAGCAAAATTAATTAACCTTTCAAACGTAACACGTCTGCAAAAGTACAAGTGAAAACAGGAACTGTATACCAGCCGTCCTCATGATTCTTGCCTACTCTACTTCTTATTTTAATTAACCTATTTTATCGTTTTACTGCTAGTGTAATTAATATACAACTACAACTTTTCAAATCCCACAAAAATTTGCAAGCATACATTTTTAAAGAAGCATTATTTAATTCTTCCTAATGCTATGTATTATATACGTTATATGTTTTATATATCACATTGTAAGATCAGAGATCTCTAATCACTACTGCGGCTGTATTAGTCCTTTTTATATTCTTGGGATCAGCCTGATGATGATTGTTAACAGTGGCCGAAACATGTAGTTGATTTCTTTGGATATTCAAATTGTGTTTGCTTGAGATACCCGGAGTTTTTAATTTGTTGTAAACACAATGCGGATGAATCATATTAAGATTACACACGGTTCATTGAAGCCTTCAAAGTGATAGAAAATCCTATCTTTGTTATGTGTCTATTCTAACAATGGTCAAGATAGCGAGTACTGGAAACAACAGACACGTGCAAGTCTGAAAGAATGGATCAGTCATGTAATGTAGTGTAAATTTTACCAGTAGAAACTTCAGTCTGACCCCTTCGTCACTTACGAAATACTCGTAGAAGTAAATTTGTCCTTGTGCGCGCCGTGAAGGCTAATGTTTTGATTAGCCTGAGGATGGCTATACTCAAAAGCTTAACCGGTAGCTAATATTGTAATCAAGAAGGCTGTTTAGGAACAAAGTTGTTTAGATAAATTCTAAAAGGTTTTGAGGATGGTGTATAATATTGTGTGGTGATGGGTTTATGGACTTATCGTCCGAAGAGTAAAACATTAAGAGTATTAAAAAATTAAAACCACAACGTTTCGGAAGCTGGCTCTGCTTCCGTCCTCAGGTGACTGGAGGGGGAGAAGAGGACCTCTTGGGCCTGTTGGGCCTCTTAGACAGAGCTAGCCATGATGGTGGCTAGCTCTGTCTAAGGGACCCAACTGAGTAGGTGTTCCTCTCTTCTCCCCCTCCAGTCACCTGAGGACGGAAGCAGAGCCAGCTTCCGAAACGTTGTGATTTTAATTTTTTAATATTTCTAATATTTTAGTCTTGGGACGATGGATAAAGTCCATAAACCCATCACCACACAAGAATAAGTTGTGTTTGGAAGCGCAACGGGATGCCATATACCAAGAAGTCCATTCACGTGAGTAACGGGTGAGAGAAATTACTTGTTAGGCTTTTTGGTAGAATGCCGTAAATTTTGCATAGGAAGTTGTTCAAAATGATGAAAATATCGGAGTTGAACTACTCGGAATTTCCCGTTTAAAAAAGCAGTGTTCTGTCTTGATTACTTGTGGTATCGAAGTTGTACGGAGTTTGTGCTATTGATAGTTGATTTCAAAACAAGATAAAAAAGATTCGTGCAATTCGATAATAAACCATTGCATCAAAGGCAGTTTCCACGTACAGCGCAGTGAGCATGCATGTTCATTGGAGAAATATGCCGGGTCTTAGTGAGCTGGCGAATTGATCCTGCATGCTTGTTGTTTTGTGTCTGTTTGCGGGTTTAGCAAATTCCTTCCCTTCGGTTGCGCCTCTCCCTGCCTTCCCTCCCCCGCCCCCCCCCCACGCGCGCGCGCGCACACACACACACACACACATTGTGTGGAACAATATACGTCTGGTAAGACCGCTTCATTGGACTCGGCCTGTAAGGGATGTAACGACGCACTGCTTCGTAATAGGAAAGACCCGGATTTAATTTGAACTGTCAAGTTTTTTGGATCTTACACCCGTGGCTACTAGTTAAGTTACCGACGTTTCGAAGGGGCATACTGCCTCCATCCCCAGTGACGGGCAGACACTTGGAACAGTCGTCACGTTGTAATATCCCGGAAGACTTGATTCTTCATCGCCGTTCTAAAGGCTTCATATTTCACTAGTAATAACGTTTTTATTTATCGTAATGTTTTCCATATATTCAGCGCATTAAACGTTTGCGTATATTATTATTAATATTATTTTTAACTTCTACATGTTTCGGCCCTTTCTGGGCTATCATCAGGGAAAATCCAAATGCAGGAGATGTATAAAACACTAGTGTGTTTCATCAAAGTAATCTGCAGCTCATGCACTTGTAAAACATACCAGCAAATTGAATATATACAGGATGAATATAATTAAAGTTTAGAGAATTAGGATTATTATTAAGAAGAGTGTTCTGAGTTATCGCAGTTGTTACGCACGTATGATATTGTATTGCGACTTTACTTGTGCCTACGAATTACGACAATAAGAATTTAAATTCTCCAGATTTTAATTAATATTCGTATTGTGTATATTTAACTTACTGTGTGTTACACATGTGCAGGAACTGCGCCTTCTAGTGAAGGTGCACGCTGGTGTTTTATACATCTCTTGTATTTGATTTCTCCCTGATGGTGACACAAAAAGGGCCAGAACATGTAAAAGGGTATGATGATGATGATGATGATGATGATGATGATGATAATAATAATATTCGCAAACCGACTAAAACTGCATTTTTTGAACTTACGTGAGGAATTTATTTAATTATTCTTTTTATTTTTTCCAATATTTTGCTTTCTTTTCTCTCTTCCATTCATTACTGTATTTTACATTCTTTTATATTTTATTTTTATCGCTTCCTTTTTATCTCTTTTTTTTTAATTTTTATATCCATTTATATCTTCAGTGATCCTTTCAAGTATCACTGATATTCGATTATGTTTAACTCTGCCAAGCACTGCAATTAAAAGCGTCGAGACCTCCACATCCCCTTACATCCTGATAGCGTATTACTTAAGTACGGACCAGCAAAACTTTACCGTTAATTACTGTTACTGGTATACACCACACGCCCGGGGCACCAGTCTTTCGTAACGCAATCTCAGTCACCCCCAAAATAATATTTTCGTTATCCATCTATCCCTTTGCCTGGAGGTTCTGGTAATATACTTTTCGTTACAACGTTCTCTTTGCTTTTTGGCGGATGTCCCACAAACCCAGAATTTCCAAACCGTGTTCTCTGTCACTATACAGTGACAAAATTCCTCGCCTTCCCTTGACGCTCCGATTCGCAGACCAAACGGCGTGTCGTGGCTCGCGGTGCTTCCTCTTCCTCCGAAGTTCCCACCACCAACACAATAGTATGCAGAAGATGTAGAGTCGAACTGTTGTAGTGCACCATTGTGTTTCAGCAACCCCTCCTCCAGTCAAACAAACTTGCGAGGAAGTTATTCGGTCGAGAAATTGAACAGAAAAGAAATGGAAACTGAAGTTTTAGAACAGGGATAGATAAGTCAAAACTTCGTGCAGAAAGGACTAAAAAAATGTGTTGCTTGTTTCCAACCATCAAGTTTAAACTATACAATACATTAACTACAGTCAATCTTGCAGATGAATGAAAGATCACTGTGTAACATCGGTGGTATTTGGTCCGTGGAGGTTCTGTTTCATTGGGTTGATGTAAGTGGAAGTTGTCCGTGAAATCAAAGATTTAGACACAGTTTCTGCCCTTAATACGACAAATGAACTTGGGAGAAAAGAGGATGAAAAGAACCTGAAAATTCTGAACCTAATATTGTGTTTATAGAAAGGCTTTCTCACATCAACAGTAGATGTATGTTTTTGTACTAGCCGCTGAACTGAGCGACTCCTTCATATCAGAACAGCTAATAGCAAAGGTCGCCCTCAGAGACGGGCTAGATCCTCCAGTTGTCGCAAGACGCTCTCCATAAGACCCATTCTAATGCCAACTCAGCTGATTAATAGATCCTCTCCCCCAAAAAATATTTTGGCCTTCACATTTCTATCTTCCCCCATGCGTGCTAGCTGCCGTGTCCATCTCATCGCCCGTTGATTAGCGTAATAAAGCGCATTTTTCAGAGTACAAATTCTGTTGCGTGTAAGCTCTGAGAAGGTTAAAAATTCTATTTTGAGTGCGTTCTGTGTAGAATCAAGCAGTTTATGTATCTGTAGGTGTGTGAGAGTGTGTGTGTTTGTGTGTATGGCTTTTGTTTTACAAAACTTATCTGCTAGAATAATGGACGTTTATTTGTTAGTGTAACTGTATATAAATTCTTCTTCTGTTGGTATCACCCTATTGCTATATAGAGTGCAACCGATTTTGAATTGTGGTTAATTTTCTCTTACAGTTGCGCCCCAGCGACCGCGGGTGGAATATAATACAAGTCAAGTTCTTCCAGGACACAACGTTACAGCCCAGGCTGGAGAGCGAGCCACTGTCAAATGCGTTAGCCGCTATGGGAACCCCCCTGCTAGACTCAAATGGTTACTCGGTAAGTCAGTGTTACCAACTTAGTTGACTACCTAAGTTGTGTTGTTGTACCGCATGGTTAGTCGGGTTGTACCAGAGGCTGTCTCGACGCTGGATAGGAGGCAAATATCTTACCCTACCAGAGTCGAGCCATCATACTTCAGATGTCCAGCTCGCAGCCTCGTCACTGGTCCGATTGCGCTGTCCCGGCTTCCATTATACTGGTGTTAACAAAGACTAATTAAGCTCAGTGGGCTGCTTTGTCAGATTTACTGTGCTAACTGTCCATTGTGTTGCTGGTGGCAGGAGAGGAAGAAATCACTACCAGTATGAACCAGAGCAACTCAACAGAGCTGGACAACCCCAGAACGTGGGTCGCCACGTCGGTTCTGGAGCTGAGTTTCACAAAGCAGCAGCATGGCAGGGTGCTGAAGTGCGTCGCTCTTCACGAGTCCTACCCCACGAAGTCGCAGATGATAGAAGTGCGGCTGAATGTCAGATGTAAGTATAGACACCGCTACCCCTGTGTTCTTGTCTGTGTATTTACTGAACTGGCTGGTGGAAGAGATTGTGACTGACTGACTGACTTACTGACTGACCAATTAATTAACTTTCCCTCTGACTCGCTGACTCTTTCACCTGATCAGTGACTGTCTTTCTGGCTAGCAGAAGAACTGAATGAGTGACTGACTGACTGTCCAGCTGACCCGAGTGACTGATCCACTGACTTTCCGACTGCCCTGTTTGACTGATCGACTTATACCATATATAACCAACTATTATCTGCAAATACTATTGAGACTAAAACTTTTGACGGAACGAATGCACGCCGTTGGTATAACGAAGCTTGTCTACGTCACAGTCAGTCAGTATATCAGTTCTAGCTGTGACCAGGCGATAGATGCCAGGAAGTTTAAACGCCACACTGTCTAGTTTCTGTTGCGAAGTTTGTTGTTTTGTTCTCATCTTTATCAACATCAAAACAATTACTATTACTATAATCATTAGCAACATTCTCGACCTAAGGTGTGCTGTTTCCGCTTTTCATTGTACAAATAAAGTGCTTTGTGTCACTTTTCTTTGAACATGTCTAAGTAGACAAATATTACTAAAATATAAAAGAAAATTAGTGGGAATTTTAGGACATCAAATGGGGCGCTGGACGTAGGTGTTATTTAAGGGTTCTGTTAGTTGCTAATATTAGTCCATATACTGTCGCTGATGAATCAGTCAGCATGGCGTACTGGCGGAATGATACTGACGGGGTAAAACCTACGTACCGGGAGAGAATCTCTTCCTATTGCCACGTTTCCCTCAACAAATCCCACATGGAGTGGCTTGTGATCGATGTCGTGTCTAGGCGCTGAATATTGTTGACTGCCTGAACAGTGGCACTAGGCGAGATAAACTAAACACCGCTGAATTAAATCATACATTTACGCCTGTGAAAGTGGAAACGGTCTACAACATGAACGTGTGTGTGCAGCTGGAGGTGCGGTTACGTGTGTTTATAATTTTGGCTTTTGATTTGGTGAGTGCGGATCCTTACAACACTCCACCTACCTTACCCATATTATCTGCTTCATAAGAGGCTAAAAGCTCGAAATGTACAAAGCAGAATGTAAGGAATACCGAACTGAATCCTCGAACGTGAAAAACAATGAATAACTTTATGGAAGACAGAAGTTAACGTAATGTTAGTGCAAACTTAGGGGAGGTGTGGATAGAGTGGAGGGGGCGAGTAATTGAAATGGTAATGAGGGAAGTTCTTATCTTGGTCACCATAAATTAGAACTGTAACAAATGTCTGCAAATTTTGAAATGAATCGAATTTATTTCGAGAGGCAGAAATTTATTGTGTTAATGATTAATTATGAGACATTAGAAAAGGAATGGGGAACTGCCGCTTTTTATGTACGTGAGAAGACTACTAATCTTTATGAGTGAGTGGAAATACTTTTGGGTTATATACTGTAATATTCTAATTAAACCTTTTGTGTCTGTTCTTAAACGGCGTTTAAAATTAAAAAGGAGGGCATCTAGATGTGACGGTTAATTTTGATTCTCTAGACTACGTTGCTAAGGAAACCGGTTTATTATCGGGTGGTAACAAAGCTTTGCTACGGCCAAGTCCGTAAATAGTACACTTGGATATTAATTAATTAAAACTTCTTATTATACTAAATTGTTATTTTTTCTTCCTTATGCTATAGCCTGCTTTGAACTTTGCGACACTTAATCACAACTCTCTTTCTAGCAGCACTTTCCATCGACGTTTCTTTTCATACATAAGCTGGTACTGGGAATGTTGGTGGCTAACCCCCTGTAAAATTATTCTTACGCAAACATCGTTGGTGCGTTATACAAACACGGCGTTCTGAATCGCTCATTTTGTGAGATATAGATTATATCAGTTTGCACGACGTTTCGGGAGTTTGTTGTACCTTCGTATTGATGTGAGTGGTCGTCATTGTACTGAATCATGGAAGGGCAACACTCAGTGTACCTGAGGCGGATTTGGTATTAATATGTGGAGCTGATTTATCTGGCAATGTGAGGTTTATTGAACATGGTACTGAACTTCCAGGTTGCCATAGAATATTAACCCTTTAAAGACGAAGCATATCTGTTTTATATAAGGACTCAGTGCGTACCGCACTGTAAACACTCTCCACTTCGGTTATAAAAACCAGTCTCTTGATGTTTTATAAGGCAAAAGTTGCTGTTTGTTCTGAGACCCACACAAAACACATAAACGCAATGTGGGCACCGTGTAGAATTGTTTAATGTTAAACCTGGTGGTACGTAAAGTTACCGCTAGGCTTTAGAAGGTTCATTTTTATGCCATTCCAGTTTAGATAAATTCTGAAAGGTTTTTGACGATTGTGTATAACATTGTGTGGTGATGGGTTTGTGGACTTCATCCATCGCCCGAAGAGTAAAATATCAAAATATTAAAAATATTAAAAATTAAAATCCACAACGTTTCGGAAGCAAGCTCTGCTTCCATCCTCAGGTGAATGGAGGGGGACCAGTGATGGAGGGTAGCTCTGTCTAAGGGGCCCAACAGAGTAGGTGTTCCTCTCTTCTCCCCCTCCATTCACCTGAAGAGGGAAGCAGAGCCAGCTTCCGAAACGTTGTGAATTTTAATTTTTACTATTTTAATATTTTACTCTTCGGACAATGGATAAAGTCCATAAACCCATCATCACACCATTCCAATTACCCTCAACTTACAAATAATTTTACGATTGTACGATGTGTCATGATTCAGAATGACAAAAACAAATGCATTAGTGTGTGGAGCAGATATTAAGCAGTATCCGCGTATCATATCTCAAGGCTTCCTTCTTTCTTTTCCAGTAGTCGAACATACGCTAAGCGAGTCTGGAATATGCGTGACGTGAGTTGCTTGACGCGGTCAGACAGACTGGCGGACATGACGACGCTAATATTCGCTTTTCGCAATTCTGCGGAGTCTCCTAAAAACTCATGAGCGCAACCATCGTTTGTTTTTGACTTAGTTCGACCCAGTGTACATTTTCACAAACGCTGCCTATAAGATCCATTTGATAATATCAACACTCACATATCCCCACCTCCAAAACTGTATTTTCACTTAACCTTTTAAGGTTTAGTTTTGGCTATGTGTTCCGCCAGTTTTAATAATAAAAACGCTAAAGTTTACCCGCATAACGTGTTCATGTGTGTCGTATACAGTAAACAACCTTCATGTCCCCCTACAGAATTTACTAATTGATCTTTCTAATTGAAGAAGATTGTGTTCTCTGTGAGGCATGAACTGAATATTCATGTATAATATACATTAATCTTAGTCTTCAACATATTCATCATTTGCAAATAAATCTTATTTTTATTTCTTCTACGTGCTGCACGACCTTCCCAATTCGTTTCTTTTATTTTGTCCCTATGGTGAAATTTTACGAAGAAACAAACTCCAGAGCTACATTTTGTGTAAATTCTTTACAGCTCGTGTAGCGTCATGCCCGTATATAAACTGCAGCTTTTCGGCAGTGAGCTGGAAGAGAACTAACTGGATTTGTTATTGCTCAGTAGAGAGAAGTTTGATTCCCTTCCCGTATTTCTTACAGATTGCTTCTGTAGTGTTGAGCTATATGACAATATTAGGCGTCCCTCCTTACGCTGATGCTTTGCAGTTCAGCGGGCCACAGGGGGCACATACAAGAGACGATCTTTCCGTATGAAAAATTGAGTCCGACATTTTGGATTCAACATCCTATAACCATACCACACTCCATTCGGAACATTTCAGCTTTAGTTCTGTGTGTGTGTGTGTGTGTGTGTGTGTGTGTGTGTGTGTGTGTGTGTNCAGCTTTAGTTGTGTGTGTGTGTGTGTGTGTGTGTGTGTGTGTGTGTGTGTGTGTGTGGAAAGGTGTGGGGTCCTACTGACTGTGTGGGAAGGTACGTACAGACCGTAGAAAGGGAACATCTAATCGAATTTCCAAGCACACCGGAAAATTGTTATAAATAAAACAAGATTGAAAATGTTCATTTCATACCTGATCGCACACCGTTTCCACACGAATTTCTTGCTTCATGTAATTCCGAATTTGTGTTCGTTTGTATGTATGTATGTATATTGCATAAAGCTAGAATATTCATTGTTTTTGGTTAATATCGGGACTATACATATTTTTCGAATACTGAATCATACTGTCTGATTAATATCTTCCTCCGGTTACCGTGGTTCGTTGTGTTTACCATGGTTGCCGCACTTTAGCACTGGCGCCACTGTCGCTCCCACGTCATAAGTTTGTACGCCCGCTGTATTGTTATTACCGGTTGTATGAAATTAGATGATACGAATTTGTGGAGTTGCCTGAAGTGGCAAAACTTCCGTATGTCAGATTTTATCCAGCTATTTTCGAGTTGAAAAATGCAGACGGGACGGACAGACAGACAGACAGACAGACACGAAACTAAAATATTTTCATGCACGTGTAAAATCGCATAAAATGGTTTACGTAAGTTAATAAGTAAATTTTAATGGACTGTAGTAAACTAAACACTGGCCATTAGCTGATGGTTCTAGAGTCTTGAAAACCCATAGTTAATTTTCCCTAACTCTCTGGTAGCTGTTACTGAAGGTACAAAACTGATTATTCTAAACTCTCTACTGCATATAACCCCGACATAATTGCATCGACGTTTCATTCTCAGAATCTGCATTTCTTAAAATCTATCTGAATATTATCTCACCAACCCTTTTCCCGCCTACCAAGTGGACGTCTTCTGACATGCTTTCCGAAATTCATACCATGTAAGCTTTATTTCACTATGAATCGTATAAGTTTGTCTCGTGGTGTATTCCATAGGACCACGGTTCAAATGTCGGGTACCAGATGTTATGACTAACGTTTGTCGTGGTTTTACTCAATTACTTATGTCGAATTCTTAATCAATAATGCATGGTTATTTGCCCAGAATCTTTAACCTGTGTGGTTAAAACAGTGAAGTTAAATGACTTAGTTTAAGCTATGTCCAGCAAAGTTGTCCCTCTCCTCGCTACGAAGGTATGTAAGGGGAGAAGTGGTGCGGCTCCACTGATTCTTAGCGTCGGCACGGGTTGGAGATTAGCTATCAACATCACTTTCCAGTCTCTTTGCCCCTGGAAAAGAACCCCGGCGCCCTTTGTTAGGGGGGGGGTGGCTGGGCACAGGAGCTGGTGTGGATGATTGGGAGAAAGATCTCTCTAAGCTACGACCAGTAATTACGAAATTCTTTTCTCTTCAAACTGCTTCACAAAATATCGAGTCTATAAATATTACAGAACTGTAAGAGGAGGGTAAACCTGTGGATACGAAAAAATAACCTCAGTGTTGGAGAGAATAGATCTGAGCCTGAACTGCCTTACCATATTTTGGCTAGTTCATGTGCAAATGATACGTGAATAGACCAACGTACTGACCCTATTGTTGAGCTGTCCTATCTGCATGGCTGGATCCTGTCTCGGGTTGGGTAAATAATACACGTAACGATTCAACGAACATATTATATGAAACGCAGTGGACCGAAATCTACCTTTTGAACAACATCCACCCGTGTCCCACATATGGCAGGTTTTCATAATGGTACGCTTCCGTACAGCTGCAAAATAACACAAAGAACTGGAAAGAAATACCAATTTCATACGTTGTTAAATTTAACAAACATGTTTTTAATCGTGTAATCGATAAACAATTGTCAGTATGTGTAAACTGGAAATAAAATTGTACAGCGTGTATCTAGAAAGGCATTGATGAAACGAGTAATCGAAAAGGGTCGCATGTCAATAGAAGAATTAATGCACGTGCATAACATGTGTTGTCTTCATTGTTTAATTCTGATGAATGGTGAAGTCGTGAACATGGGACCATGGGTGCACTGATTTTCCAGGATAGGAGCCACCCCGAAATTTAGGCGCCAGATGCGTGAGGTGGAGCCAGTTCCTTACTGAGGGCCCATATATATTAGGCTATCCTCTACAAAGTCTAGTCCCTCTGTGCACCTGGGATTTATGCAACCCTATATGGGATTGTAGCCGATTTAAAATAAGTGGTAGTTGTCAGGGAAAGAAATGTTGTAAATCAATACGTTTGTACTGAATAATAATATGTTGTTACTGAAATGTCTTTGCTTCTGTAGTTTTGAAATTATTGATGTTACATGCATAGGAATAAATATGCCTTTCATTGAAAACAGCAAATACAAACTAGGTTACTGTAGAACAAATTTAGGCCACACTGTCCTGCGTTACTCATTTGAGAAACTATTGTACCGCCTAATTTCCAGTTCGTGTCTACATGAACATTCATAACGTTGCTTGTGTGCGAAATAACTCAGGATCTCATGCCTGACAATGTAATGAATACTGATTTACGGGATGTGACGCAGCAGTGTGGTGTGGTTGAAAATTACTGACGTTTCGGAAGGCCCTGCTGACTCACTTCTACCGTGAATATGGGATCAGCAGGTTCCTCGAAAAGTTTGGTAGATTCTTACCAGACTATGTGCTGTCACATCCCTAAAGGCTATCCTTCGTGAGGTCTGCAGCCTGGAAGGCGTAGTCCCTTCACTGTAGGAGAACGCAGGGCCAAAGTACAAACAGACCTATGTGGAAGTAAAGTTTTCAGGGAAATGTTTGGACCTAAGTTTAATGATATTCGATCCTTTTTTCGTCGATGCACTGACAGCTAAATTTGCTGGTGTGTTCTTCTCTTAAATGAGATGAAATACACTAAAATTGTGACGTTTTGCAGTGAGACACTTCCAAATAACTAACGAATGTTTAAAGAATATATTTGGTCATGGTGTGGATTAATATGATGCTTTCGTTATTTATAAGGCAGATTTCACTCGTGACTGAATATAATTCAGAGAAATGGCATACGTAACGCATTTGTGTTGTGTGGTTGAGGCAGTTACAAGAGCGTCTTATAGACAATGCACAAGGAGTATTAAAATGTGAATTATTTAGCCTAATAAAAGAATAAAGTAATCTCTAAATGCGGGCTTCAAAGCTTTTAAAAACAAAAAAAATTCCCCCAAACAGCAGATTACATCGCTACACAGATGAAAGCCTCATCTACGAGTATATTACATTCAGAATTCATTTGCCCACGGAGGGATTAAAAATTTGCCCGTCTCTTCTTTCATTGTCCGACGGGACAGATCTGTGAATATCGTGGTCCCAGTGACGGTTGGGAGAATAAAGATACGTAAATGGTTCGGACTGGCATTTGGGTTCAGGGGCTCTGTGGTTAAATAAAGCATTAACGTGAAATCTCAGTTGAAGCTGGCGATTGCCTGTCCTGGATTCATGATTATGATGCAGCGACAGTATTAGTGGCGGCAGAATTTTTTGTAAGGTGGTGGTGCACAGTGCCTGTATCTAGAGTGGCGAGACTGTTTAATGTTGAATGCTGGACAGGACAGCAACATCGCTGTCGTTTAATTAAAATCTTCCACTAGTCCTCAGACTAAAACTGTAGGAAATGTATAAAGTTTGGTTTTGTTTTTGTAGAATTTTTATTCTTCGATTTAATAGATTACTAAATGTGTAACTAAATGTTGAAATCGCAAGGCTGTGCAAGTACGGACGGGCGGGCGGACGGATAAATATACAGTGGAACCTGGTTGTAACAACATAGGTTTGCGCGACACCTCGTTATTAGCGTCAGATAATCTGTGGCGCTAATTAATTCCTCACTGTTAGCCACAACATTATATTACTCTGTTAAAACAACACTCGTTTATGACGACACACAATAGTTAGTCCCTTTCCTGACGCTATAACCGAGTTTGACTCTATATACATAGAAAGTTAGTTGGTTATTCTATCTGTCTGTCTCTCTGTCTGTCTGTCTGTTTGTTTGTTTGTTTCTTTGTTTGTTTGTTTGTCGGTCAACCAGTTAATTGGTGTACGGGTCGGTCGGTTGGTTTATTGGTTTTTTAATTGATTAGTTGGTTGGTAGTTCAGTTGGTTAGCTACATTGTTTGGTTGATTAGGTAATTAGTTGAATATCTTACTTAGGAAGCTAGCTGCTTTTAAAGCTTCTTGTATAGCTGGATAATCAGTAAGTTATTCTGCTAGTTTTTGGCGCAATTAGCAAGTTATCTGCCTGTGTGATTGGGTAGTTGCAAGGTGATTAACCTAGGTGGTTGAATAGTTGGAAAGCTGATTATACATTATGTTAAGCATTTTGCAATATTGCTTGTAAGTTGGACACTTACTGGGCCAGTCCACGTGTTCTCTGTTATGCCTACAAGTAGTGGTGCTGCAGACGGTACACCCGCAAGCCACCACGCTGCAATTTACTGGGCCAGTCCACGTGTTCTCTGTTATGCCTACAAGTAGTGGTGCTGCAGACGGTACACCCGCAAGCCACCACGCTGCAATTTACTGGGCCAGTCCACGTGTTCTCTGTTATGGCTACAAGTAGTGGTGCTGCAGACAGCACACCCGCAAGTAGTGGTGCTGCAGACGGTACACCCGCAAGCCACCACGCTGCAATTTACTGGGCCAGTCCACGTGTTCTCTTTTATGCCTACAAGGAGTGGTGCTGCAGACAGTACACCCGCAAGTAGTGGTGCTCCAGACGGTACACCCGCAAGCCACCACGCTGCAATTTACTGCCATCCTAATGTCACGAACCCTCTCACTTTTCTTGACACCGACTAAATCAGAGGTAGAAAGCTGGAAGCGACGAAGTTTCCAGTCTTTCTCCCGCTGCCGCCAATCAAATTTCCTCGAGTCGAGGGTTCTCTGATCCTTTGATCTCGCCATGTTCCACTGCTCTCTTTTTCCGCATAGAAAACAGGGGTGGATAAACTCGCGAAAACAGTTGCTAATTTGTTTCTTTGTTTATTTCAGTATGGCTTATACGCCGTTATAGTGTAATTCATTCTGTACTTAATCATACTGTTTTTATTTCTTCTCTGTGGCCTGTGATTGTTAGGATAAGTTGCTGTAATACGGTCACTCTTTTATTACGGCCAAATAAAATGTTCATACCTAATCAGTTCGTCGTTTATCTGCTACACGGAATTCAGCATATATAAAACAACTGTGAGGGTGTAGCATGTGTTAGTGTCTTGGATTACACACAACACGAATTCTACTCAGACTGTGACCCCAATGTAAGCTAAAGGTAGCCGTACTGTTTTTTTTCTGTCGTCTGGCTGTCGTTAGATTTTAGTGTATAGGTATTTACGACGAGCCGTAAATGGTTGGTTTAATATTCTACGTCCTTTTCTGCCCTTTCAGACCAAAAGCAAAGAGAGACGACAGCAATTTTTTGTGGAAACTGCGTCAACGGAAGCAACATAAAAGCAACAGTTGATTTATATTTATGCTATCTTCCTTTTTCCATATATTCTCCTCCTCATGCTTCCATACATCCTTATCCAAATTTCCTTTCGTTTATCTTCCTCTTGCATGTCCTGAGGCGCGCAGTTATTCTAAACTGCGTACAACGCATATCGCTTTATTGCCGTTCAATCATATTAAGAATTGTTAATTTTATTGTCTGGCTTGGTAATGTAATTTGCTGCTATAGATATTGTGCCATAGACCTGTCCTTTCTTCCTCGGTATTGGTTCCCCATGTTAGTTATCAAAATTTATTGTAAAACAACTTCATTGTGTGTATTTTGATCGCGTTTTCACGCGTGTATTCTTGTAGGTGACTACTAACGCCTGCGACGAACGTGTAAATCCAGTTTCTAGAATGAAGTTTGACGCACCTTGGTCATCTGAAACGTTGTTATACTTTCTCAAATCCCCAAATATCACAATCCATACTCTCACATCCTTATAAGAAACTCATGCCTTATAATCCATACTAAGTACTGTAGAGGGAATGCCCAATAATCCTTTTTCTTTATTTCTTAAACCGTTAAAAAATCATAAATATTTTGTTTTTTCTGTACAGCTACGTGACTCGCATTCTCCATAGTACTAGTGCGATATCCACAAGTACAATTTATTTAAAATGTAACATGCAATTTGTCTTTACAATGTGTTTTTAAACAACCAAGTATCGCAGATTTTATATTAATTAAAATAAACGATCCATATACCGTAATCTTATCTGACGGCTAAGACGTTTGTTGGATAATCGAGTCGCTCATTTTGTGGTTGCAAGTTGTTACTAGCAACTGTAACACGTAGTTTAAGATGTATTTGAATCTGTATTTGAATGAATTCATTGTAAAAACATGGCGGACTTTCGTCTCTGTAATAAACAGTACTTTGTCAGGAGCGTATGTAACGTAGCAACGAGTTTCACTGTTGCCATTAGTTAGTTCTTTGGTTATTTGACGACACTTTATCAGCTACATTCTTCAGTAACCTCCACTGATAGTATGATTTTAATTTATGAATGCTGTACGGAAGTCGAAGGCAGGTGTTTGGTTAGTTTTTAGGACCATCTGAATTTTTACCTTAAGAGAGTTTTGAAACCAACAACGGTCTTACTATAATCGGTTTTCTGACCAAGTTTTAAACCCGGATTATCCAGAATACAAAGATTTGGTGTTAAGCCCTTGTTCTCTATGTATATTTTGAATGAATTATTAGGAAGGATGTGGAAGGAAAATCATGGCTTACTTTCTGTGGTACTATTAAGGAAGAAAGGAAAACAGGTAAATAAATAGGCACTCAAATAAATTAATAAAAAGTTCGAAGAGGAAATAGAAATGGTATGATATGACATACCTCAGCTTCTATCAGAATGTGATGTGTGTTATGGCGTGTGACAGGCCGAAGCCAGGGGGCATGCCATACAGCGCAAATACAGTTTACAAAAATCGAACGGAGAACGATAAAAGGATGAAAGGAAAGCAGAACGTGTTATGTAAATGAAGGAAGAGTGAGGCGACGAGAAAGCGTGTCCACATCAAAGGCAAACATGTGGAGTTGACATCGGGGACAAGGGATTTTTCTCCAAGCGTATACAACGGCCCTGGGGCCCACCCAGCCTCCTGTTCAGTGGGTACTACTGGAATCTTTGACGGCGGTGAAAAGGCCAGGCCCTGAACCTGACCACTTACCTCCACTTAGTGCCGATGTTGAAAATGATTGGTGCTATAAATCCATTCCTCTTATGCTCTCATGGGGTGCACAGAGAAAACTTTGTATATGCATCTACAGCTCGTGGGTATTATCAGATAGGGTAGAATATGTGGAAGATTTTGCGAATTGAAACGGGCGACGTGTATAGGAAGTACGTGTAACCGACACACATGGCTTGTGTAACAGATGCAATCAGCCAACCTACTGTAGAAACTTCGCCCTTGTGGATTTCCCTGATCATTAAATTGTAGGGAGGGCCGGTAGGACTGTTAGGGTTTTCATTCTTTTTCTTTTAGTCAATCAAAATTAATATTCAGTCTGTCAAACACAACTTCATTATTATCACTAGGAATAATCAAGGTATGTTTGGATTCAGTTTATGTTCCATTTTTCTTCCACAGAAAGATCCGGCTGTAAAGATTGTTATGTTAATTCCGATTCTGTTTCGAAGCAGTATTGTTGTTGGGTTTCATTATTGTTCCTTGTAATGGCATTGACTTAGACTTTGCTTTCCGTTTTAATTTTAAGTCTTCACGTGTATTCCAACAATTTGCCTTGCGTATCAGTTGCATTGCTAGTCATTTATTCAGCGGTTTACTTCGTCAGTTACGTAAGTCTATTAGTTACGTACAAATTCAGGATTTACCAGCGGAATCGAGATTGATAGTAAGCAGATATTTAAGAGATGATTTATGGAATTTAAACCGTTTTAGATATTAACCTGTGGTGCTTTTCCTTAATATACTGAATGTACGGTTAGTCTTATGAAACTATGTGAGCTGAGATATTCTGTGCAGTACTGATGATGTGGCCACATCGATTCTACGGATTTTAACATTAGTAACGGAGCATTTTGCTCTTAATATATCGATCAAGTAAGATAAGCTCAAAATTTTTATCGCATCCTATAATTATAGACGTTCTGGAAACGATTCCAAGGAGTGTGACACAAGAGGATCTGCTAAATTCGCTCTGTTTGTAAGTCAACCGTAATATACCCTGGAGAAAGTTTCCATTGTTTGTAACATGCTTCCAACGTGGGAATTCTAACCATCCATGTACGTGAACTGTGGCATAGCAGTCTACTGCCATACCACCCTCAGCATTCTGCTGTTTGTATCGGAACATTTTTTGCCCTCCGGCTCACGTAAGTCGCCGATACCCAGCGAAGCGTTCCATTGTTTGTCTTCTTGAATCTACGTGAGCAATTGGAATCTGGTACAGACTGCTCCATAATTTCAAATTTGAGAAATGTCGTACATACTGCGTGCTGCTTTTTTTCAGTATATTTTAACTCCCTTTCTCATATACATGACAAGATAGGCAGTACATGTGTGACCCCACATTGTGACGCTTTCTCTTAATCATTGTTGCGGTTGAAATACAACAATTAATTTTCTATATGTTGAACTACACGTTACTCTCAGCTATACAAAAATATTGAGTGATGCACAACAATGCTTTTGTGGAAAATTTGTCGCTAGCAACAATAAAAGGAATGTAGGTCTTCATGTAAATTGCCCGATGCCGCATTCCGTATGACCATCTTTAGATGTACAATTTGGTTAAACAAATCGTAATGACAGATAAGTCGATGTGCGGTTTCTCAGCCTTTTATGTTGCCGTAAATCATTTTACGAGATCAGGTGGAATTAATCAATTATGAAAAAGTAATTTTAAGTATTATGAACGTGTGTTTGTGTTTTTGCCTTCGTTATCCGGCATTTATATTCGGGAGCCTTCTGTCACAGCAAACCTTAGTCAGGTTGTTTACCACCATCAGTGAGCGTCTAAGTATTCCATACGTAAAAATCATCTCGACGCTGTAGTTCTTCCACTGATTTTATGCGGCTTGCCTAAATGTTTGAATATCCCTCTGCCCTTCTTTTGTTTTCATTCACGTTATTAGTCGTCATTTTGTTGCGTCGCTAAAATTCCGTAACATTTCCACGTTATAGATCTAGCCATAGTGTTGAAAACAAGAACAGTTAGCTTCATAAAATGTGAAGCAGGAGTAGTTATTTGGACACCTCACTACCGTAAGCAGAGCAGCTATACGTTAGATAATATAGGTCACGTTAATTGTCATGTAAGACATGTCTCCATTTTCTTTTACATGTTTCGTCTCAGCTGCGAGGAGAGGAGTGACTCTTAATTAATAATTATACGCCTACAACTGAGTGATTTACAATAGCTCGGGTTCCAAATTGGCCTATGTAAAATTCGTCCAATGTGTCCTCAAATATTCTCACGGTCTCCGTATTTCTAATTGTTAACACATAAAAATTCGCCATACAAAACTTGTAGCTATGCGTGCTTAAGCATATATGTTTTTATCTCTCCCTATGTCACAAGCTTTAACTTCGATTTTTATTACCATCGAAAAGAAAGCTAGACATAAGCTGTATTTTACTGTGGCTGCAGTGGTGGTTTATTGCGTTCCACAAAAGAAGAATGAATATTACGTATGTATTAATGGCAGTTACATACTTCTCGAAAAACTGTTATTATCAGAGGAGACTTGTAAATCGTACATAAAGTGGCGCATGTCGCTCCCACCTCAGGATTTCGTCCGAGATTCATTTCGATATTGGTGGCAGGTAATTAGAAATTTAAACTTTTACACTGCCTTTTTACTGGCGTGGTATTTGTACTGGATGTGCAGATTTGTTCAATAGTTGTAAAGGGAACGCACACGGATGACACCATAAACCTCGTATTTCCGTGTGAAGTAGAACCAGGCGACACTACAAAATGGGTTGATGTAGCGTTAACACCGAGGGCTCGTAGTCGTGAAGTGCTTGCTTCTAATCTCGGCCGTGTTATCGGCTGTCCTTATTGAAGTCCTTCATGATATTCCTCAGCTACACAGCCTAAGTGGTGGAATATTACTGGTACTTGAGATATTTCCAAATAATTTCCGGTTTATCATCCATCCTACAATTAACCAACTAACTAACTAACTCCACGGAACGGAGTCCTTCCCGAAAAGCTAACGGGTCCTCAGCTAGTTAAAAAATCCCCCGCATTTTATGGAACCCGAAGGTTCATTACTTCATTCAGAAGAGCACACAGCCTGTCCTTCTCCTGTGCCAGACCAATCTGATCCATGCCCCCCATCCCACCTCTTGAAGATCCATTTTAATCTTATCCCCCATCTACGGTTAGGTCTTCCAACTGGTCTCTTTTCCTCAGGTGTCCCCACCAAAACCCTGTATGCACCTCTCTTATCTCCCACACGTGTCACATGCCTCGCCCATCTCATCCTTATATTTATCCTACAGTTTGAGTCCGTATAGTCGGAAGTTAGTGACAGCGCTGTAAAACAGACCGCAGAAAGACCTGAATACCATCGCTCATTTCGCGTTGTCTTCCCTGCGTTCCGTAGAAACGTAAATTCTCACTGCTTTGTCGGTTTCACCCGTACGTAAGTTAAGACGGAAAACAATAACAAGTTTTATAATGGAGTTGCTCTCATTCCCGTAGGCTTTACATAATCTTCCTTTGTTTTTAAGCGAGTGTCTGCCACGCGTAACTGTCAGTTC
Source organism: Coptotermes formosanus (assembly GCA_013340265.1). Lineage (NCBI taxonomy): Eukaryota > Metazoa > Arthropoda > Insecta > Blattodea > Rhinotermitidae > Coptotermes > Coptotermes formosanus. The sequence continues at coordinate 3,325,429 of BLKM01009497.1, read as the reverse complement.
TGTAGCATCTGACGTCAAGACGGCGAAATGTCTCAAGAAACGACGCTAATAAGTTCCGTAACAAAAGATAGACGCGGGGAATGTTACGTCGTCTTTTGTTAAGATTTAGCTCTCCTTTGCTTCTCGACCAAGAGAGAACAGCACCTACAGTCTTTCTTCTTCCAACAAGACCTGTCAGAATTTTAATATTTAATGGTACAATGATTTTGTTTTATGCAGGTTGAACGAGAATTCATTGTTTAGAAGAGAGTTTATATTTGTTCTGTTGCTGGAAAAGGGAGGCTGAATGGAAACCTACCCGCGACTGATTGCCAGGTATCAGGCTTCAATATAAACTCGCCGACGCGGTGTTTCTTCTCGATGCATTTGACAATGACAAGGCAAGGTCGAGTATAATGTTTTCTGCTAAAATGTAACTTCCGTATGTTAGGAGAACAGTCAGCTAGAAATTACAGTATTTTCCTAACTTCCCTTCGTTTATTGCGAGCTGAAGGAACCGACAACGAAATGTTCGCCTGATCCATTATCTGCATGGTATAGATTCGTACTTGCAACTTCGTTATTCAACTGATCCAGAAACCCCCTTTTGTCACGGAGCCCTAAGGCGACGCACGTGTTAACAGAACTCCGCATTAGAATATTATTATGGGCGTGCCATGAGTGGGAATGGAGTGTGTGTAGGCGAGAGGCGGAGGTAGCTATTCCCATGCCCGCTACACTGTCATTGGGCACTATTCCTGTCTCGCAGGTAGCATTAATGTCTGATTTTGTTCCCCTCTAGTAGCAACCAAGTGGGCTGATGTTTGCAGCATGCAGAATACCGGAAATTTCCTCCCACTCAGAATAACCGGCTCGGACCAGATTCTCGTGGAATGCCCATAAATCTTTCGTTGATTATTTCACCATCCTGTCAGTATTAGGATGTTGAATTTATCCTACACCTTTTCACGGTACTTCTCTCAAACACGTTTTAATAATATCCTCCCTTTTAGGCCTGTATCTCCCAAGTTCTCTGATCACATGAAGTTTTCAGACTAAAAGGTTAAGAATGTTAAATTAAATTGCATTCAATGAGATAATTAATTCTTGAGTTTCAAAAGCCTGTAGTGGAAGCGACAAATATCCACAGAATTTTGCAAATTGAAATGCGCTTCGAAAATAAACACTTTAATCGCATGCCTTCATTTCAGTCATCAGTGTGGAATGCTGAGTAATCAAGGGTTGTGTGCCGCGAGTAGCATTGACTATGGACAACCACATGTCACGAGTTTCGACTATCCAATCCGGTGCGGAATTTGTCCTTCCTGTAAATTCTGCGATGACATGTGGAGCAGTTATTAATGAAATTGTAACAGATGTGAACAACTGCGCTTTTCAGTTCACTGTTCGAGACTTATTATATTAACTTAAGTATGTAATTAGTAATATATCATTAAAATATAATATTGAAATATATCTTTTATTTAACTGATCTTTGTTACGTACTTTATTAGCTACGTATACTCACCTAGGCATAGATGTGAGGATAATATTAAAATGGTTCATAGAATCACGGTGTGAAGATACGGACTGGATTTATCTGACTGAAGCTGTGGATAAGTGGCAGGTTTCTATGAACACCGTAATGAAACTTCGGATTCAATAAAAGTCAGGAATCTGTACTCTTCTGGGATATTACGCAGCGTATAGTAGTAATTCTGTACAGAACTACCACTCTTCGCTGAGTAATATCCCAGAAGAGCGCAGATGTATTCTACATCGCGGCGGAAGCCTGAAATCACGCAAAAGTCAGCACGTTTTGTGACTGGCCGCACTACTCTTAGCTTCTCAAGAATGCGTTGATTTGGTGTATTGGTATTCGGCAGACGATTAGTAACATTTTTGAGTACAGTAATTCTTATGAAGCTAGTAGTGGCAAAGCGCATCACTAAATTCCCCATCTCTCCTACAGCTCTGAATTTTCAGTGATATATTTTCAAGAGCCATCCACTAACCCCTATCCCGCGACGTATTCCGTTCTTACTTTCACACACACACACACACACACACACACACACACAAACACACACATAAAATCACACGCGCGCGCGCTTTTCATGAGACGTATAGACCTATATTATGTAGCAGAATTTACATGTGCCAATGGTAACAACAAATCAAAATTGTATTTATGATCAAAGGGTATATTAAACTTTACATGCGTATAATTCAGGTACTGGCCAAAATTATATTCGAGCAACAAAATTGATGCAGATTCCAATACCGAAACCATCGAAAAGCGAAGCCAATTTCGAAGATAAAATTACCTTAAACTGATGCACATACATCGCCTTTCTCGTACGCATTTATTTCTTCTTGTTCTATACAGATGAACATAAAACGTACTGACAAATGCTGTAGAATTACCAACCAACGCAACTGCATTCACTAGACTTCTTCGCACATACACCTACCAGTGGTTGCAATCTTTCTCATTTATCATTAAGTTGATAATCCCTCTCGTTCTTCAGAAGAATGTTCTATTGTTATTTAGTGCCTCATTCCATTCCGCTTCTTTCTGGTGTCATCAAAACCTCATGCCTGGAATGAACAAAGAAAGAAATATCCTTGTTTGATGAACTATCGTCATGATGCATTGTCTGCGGTAGGTACGGCATTCCTTGTGTCAAAGCTATATTCTACTGTTTGATCTACTATAAAAATAAATTGATTCCAGCAACTAATTTCTTCTCTTTACTGTCCAAATTTCTGTTAAAAGAAGCGAGATATTAAAAATTTTCTTTGATGTTCCTTTTTTTCTTTCTTTCTCAGTCTGAAATAAATGGATACGCAAAATGTATGGCAAGAACTAAAAAGAAAATGTACCGAAACCATTGAAAATTTTAATAACAAGAAGATATAATGTTCCCATACAAGAAGCTAAGCAATGTTGGGCAAATTTAATTATAATTGTTTTTAAAGGTCTCTTAGATAAACAGGAAGCTAGTGAAATAAATTATAGTCTCAAATAAGGAGGAATATCAGAAGCAGTGGACATTGACGGAATTAAAGAAGAGTTTTGTTTGGCTTTCCATTCTTTTATATGTGTTGAGAAGGTTTACTGCTTTCGGGGCTTAAGAACTTCTGAAGCAAGCAAGTAACACGCCACCGGCCGTGCTGTACGTTGCAAGTGTTTATAGGCCAATACGCCATCGGCCGTGCTGTACGTTGCAAGTGTTTATAGGCCAATACGCCACCGGCCGTGCTGTACGTTGCAAGTGTTTATAGGCCAACACGCCACCGGCCGTGCTGTACGTTGCAAGTGTTTATAGGCCAATACGCCATCGGCCGTGCTGTACGTTGCAAGTGTTTATAGGCCAATACGCCACCGACCGTGCTGTACCTTGCAAGTGTTTATAGGCCAATACGCCACCGGCCATGCTGTACGTTGCAAGTGTGTATAGGCCAATACGCGCAGTAATTCTGAAGACAGAGAAATGAAAAAAAAATATTTTACCATAACTTTTTACCAGGATATTTTAAACTCATATGCTTTTCCTTTTAACTAACTAACTAACTAACTAACTAACTCCATGGAGCAGAGGCCTTCTTGAGAAGCTAACAGTTTCTCAGCTAGTCAAGAAATTCCCTGCATTTTATGGAACCCGAAGGTTCATTACCGCATTCACAAGACCCCGCCACCTGTCCCTATCCTGAGCCAGCTCAATCCAGTTCATGCCTCCCCATCCCACTTCCCGAAGATCCACCTTAATATTATCCTCCCATCTACGCCTCGGTCTCCCAAGTGGTCGCCTTCCCTCGGGTCTCCCCACCAAAATCCGGTATGCACCTCTCTCCTCCCCCATACGTGCCACATGCCCCGCCCATCTCACTCTTCTCGATATGATTACCCGAATAATATTTGGTGATGGCTTTTCCTTTTGCAGAACTTTTTTTTTGTTGTTCAGATCTTAGCGTAAACACTGACATTTAAAATTGACCTGTCTGTGGTATTTAGTTCTAATTACTGACAAATCTTTTACCTTGCCCAGCTGCTTCTCTGTATTCCAAATCGTAATATTACTTCCAAAAGGCTGGAGAAATTTGCGTAGTAAGGAGTACCATAATTTTCACCGTTTACAAAATATTATTAAGGTGATCAATTCAACGGGGGTCAGATAATAAGGCCATTTAGCACGCACGGCCCTCTTATAAATGCATATAAAACCTTGCTTTATAAAGTCTAGAAGAAAACTGACTTCTGGGCAACCTGTGATATATTAAAATAGACCATAAATACGTGGGGTGGAAACGTGTGAACTAACTGCCTTTGGCTCGAAGTGGGGAACGGGGGCGAGGTATCACAAGTGCGGTAAGGAAACTTCAGTTTCCATTAAAGGGAGAGCCATAGTAACGGTCTGGATCCCGTGTCCTTTTCCCTCCGTAATTCAGCTTGATCAATTCCACCATCCTTGACTCTTTTCCGCTACTTGCGCTTAAACAACCCACTTTCCCAACTGTAGCTCACTTTACGCTGCTTGCGCATGGCTCACTCTCGGGCCGGACATGTACGTAGTCGCCGGCGACTGCCAGGCCATTCCTTCTTACGGAACCTTTCAGAAGAGAACGCGCTAAGACCAAGTGGCTGGCAGTCTCTGGCAAGTGCGTGTTCGGCCACTGAATGATCCGTGTGAAATTAGCCATACACTGAAGGTGTAAGCAGAAAATTCCTCCCAACACATGCTGCACCTACCGAACTACACAGTGTGATGAGCCAGCAAATGACATGACGAATGGTTCTTTTATTTCTCTGACTGCTGTTGTGGCAATTCTCGTCTTACCACTGCATGGTGCAAACTTTGCCCATATTTTATTTCTTCACTATAGTAACTAATATTCAAATGTCCCCATTATTCAGTTCACCATTTTCGCATTTTATTCTCTCTTTCTTTCCTTCTTTGCACCAAACATTCTCCTCAGCATTTCGTGTTCATCACCTTAAATATATGTGACTACTTTTTGAGGATGAAAGGCAACGCTTCACACCCGCACAGAAAGTAAATGAGGTTAAGTGCTTTATTTTTAACGTTTAGATTCTCATATAGGTGATGGGAAAACAAACACATCGATATAGGTCACAGCATGCGACCTCCGAATCAGATTTTTTGCTGACTGTTGGGTTTTCGATTCTTTTACTGTCGTTCCCAAATACTTTAATTTTGCCACATTTCCGAATGAATCTCTCTTTATATTAGATCTGTTCCTGAACAGTTGTGACGTCACACAAAAATTCCCCCTGTGTTCTTTCTGTACCAACCTCTTTAATGCAACCTGATGTTATTTTAGTAACGTTTTCTTTTACGTTGAATTTTCTCTTGAGCGTATGTTGCAGCTGATGCTTGAAACTCCCAGGAGAGCGCAAAGTTACACAAAAAGGAACAAAAAAATGTAGTCAGTAGTAGTAGTAGTAGCTTTCGTATTGTGGAATCGGTAAAAATTTCCAGAGTCCTCGATTTCGACATTGTAAACAGGTCTTGTTTACATGTTAATGTTTTAATTTAGGTACTTTTTTTCTGATGTTTCAGACTAGTAATGTGGCAGCTTCGAGGTAATTCTTCCAGTAAACATTAATTTTTAGTTTTTGTTTTTGTTAGGGCTGCAGTTATAACCGGTATAGAATAAAAAATTCGCGTGGCCTGGAAGGCTCTAAAACAGCGGTTACCTTTCTTTCTTTGTCACAATATCTACATCGACTATTCCTTCACCAATCCGCCTTCCAGTGGTTATCGGAGCCTCTTACGCCAGTAACGAAGCATTTGGAACGTAAAACTTAGCTTTGCCTCTGTTTCTGTTATATTCTTTTATGTTTTTGCCTTTAAGCTTCGGGACAGCTGTAGTTCTGCAAGGAGGTCTACGAAGCTTGAAGGGGGGACGAAGGAGATGAAAGAAATTTTCAGAAAGTAGTAGCATGAGTAAATAAACCTCTAGACCTAGTCATGTGTGGATACTGAAAAGAATAGTGTACATGCGCAGTATGATGATATAGTTTCCGATGATGACATGCCTTCGTGAATACAGTGGAACACCTCAGCGTTTCTTAGAAGCAGAAGATTTTTTTGTCCAGCCAACTAGTTGAACTTTCTTTTAGTAAACAACGTAGCGAAAAGAAGGTAGCGCCAGAACACCGCCTGTTACCTAACTGATCCACTACATTTTCTAAGAAATAGAGATCTCTTCCATCTCATTGTTTTAATGTTTATGCTTATAAAATTTTAACTTTCAAAACGTATGTAAATACATAGTTTTCCTTATAGGGAATAATAGCTAATTATACAGTTTTTATATATTTTGACTATAAAGGGGAGGTCGCCACCTCAACATATGTTTGTCATTTTATGATCTTGTAAGTTCTACCGGACGATGGCTTGCTTACTCGGCCGAAGCACGTTGTAGAAAAAATAAACAATGCGTATGAAAAGTGTTGTATTTACAGTGACAGAGATTGAAATAGCTGAGTAGTTCAACTTTGCAAGGAGATTCTTGTGGTATTGGTTTTGATTATACTGGAGACGAAGTCCAGAAACTCGGTCGACTCCATTCCGAGACCATGCTAAGCTTTTCGAGTAGACTGTTTCCTAAATATATTGCTGGAGTACTGATTCACAGATATTTAGTCCGCCCCAGAGTTCGTCCGACCTTTGTGCCCTTAGCTTTGCCGTGCTAATGTTCATTAAGTATAGTGTTTGTTTGTACAATGGAACCACGTCTGTGGATTTAAAAGTACGAAACTGCCGGTTGGATGTGGCCTCAGGGCCGCTGATTATCTACCCTCTGGCCCGTGTTTGTTCCCCAGGGCGCTACTACAGACCTTCCTACTTCCTTCCACTTCAGAGCGTCTTTGGTCGCGGCATTTACCATGATTTGCAGTGAATTACGGGTGTGTGGTAAGTTGTCCCAGTGTGGCGGCGTGAAGGCATGTGGGAAAATGGAGGTATCGCTTTCCCCATTCCCAGCCTCGACAGTAGATGGCAGTCGTTCTTCAGCTTCACGCCCCGGCCGCTTTACTTTCGAGGACAGAGCCCCTGGTACCTATTGAATGGGAAGCTTTGTGGTAAGCGTGTATGGTTGTCCCTCTGAATTCAGGTGGACCCTATGGAAGATATTATTTTACGTTCCTGGCACAAATATCTCAGAATTAATTTGTATAGATGATGGAGTTTGTCAATTTGTACATTTCATCTTCACAAAGGTCTAACTGATTTTGATTGAATTTTGTGCTTAGGGGCTTGTACTGGAATTTTTGGCGCTAATCTGATTTTAGTTCATAATTATATGTTGGCCGATCCCAGTGGCCGCGCGGTCTAAGGCGTAGGTCTGCGGCCGAGCGCTTGTTGGGATCGTGGGTTCGAATCCCACCGCGGGGCATGGATGTTTGTCTCTTGTACAGTGTTTGTGATGTCAGATAGGGGTCTCTGCGACAGACCGATCCCTCATGCAGAGGAGTCCTACCGACTCTGGTGTTTGAGTGTGATCAAGTGAAAATAAAAACCCTCTACACCTACTGTGAACAACTAGGTAGAAGAGGGAAGGACTACGAAACGAATATGTATCACACCGTATGCTTCACATTCATTGTAAATCGTGTTTTGTAAGCTTTCTTAAATGCGGTTTGCAGAATACGCGTGTGCTGCGTTGAGAGGCGTAGTGTTAGCTATCGACTGAAGTGGGGCCGGTGGGCTGATCTGATAGACATCCAATAAGCAGGGGCAGTACGCGTTCCACTACAGTGTTGCTCAATTCGGGTTTAGCCACAGACCGGACAGGTCATTGTAACACATGCATTATCGAACAAGGTTTATGTTCCATCCGTCCATTCGTGACGTAGCAACACCACGTTTTGGACTTATCCCTCAGGCACAGTTTCCTGTTTTCAGTTCTTCGCACGTAATAGGAGAAGCATAGATATGTTGTTCGTTGTTCGTATCGTACTTAAACAAGGCACGTCAAACAGTGATATGATTAGTTGGCAACATGCAAACATTTGAGCGATGGTACGGAAAGAAAATTCTTCTATACCTAAAATCAGGGCTGTGGAGTCGGTACACAAAAGCTCCGACTCCGACTCCTCGATTTTTAAAAGTCCGACTCCGACTCCTTCATAAAAGCTCAATATGTATTATAACGGTAAATCTATAAGACATTTCATCGCCACCACGTGAATCATCAGGCTACGTTTTGACTTGTAACCTATATTAAAGTATAAGTCTAATGGTTACTGTAGCTATCACAGCTCTGGAGTTGGAGTATCTAGTTAAGATTTTAGACTGAGGTCGGAGTCGGAGTCGGTACATTTTTACCGACTACGACTCCACCTAAAAATTCCTTCCGACTCCGACTCCGACTCCACCTAAAACTCCTTCCGACTCCGACTCCGACTCCACAGCCCTGCCTAAAACCTTATTACATGCGATAACATGCAGACAGACTTCTTTAGTGTATGAAACGTTTATGTGAAGTACTTTTGTAAGATGAACTAAGAGCGAGATAAAAATATTTCTGTTCTACGCAGTGTCATATCGGTATATTGATTAGCTTTGCATTAATGTAGTTACCTGAGATGAGTGAATATAAGCCACTGTGAAATGCAAAATCGTAATGAAGGTGTAGTATGCCTCAATGTGAAGTAAGCCTTTTAACCCACATATTAACACTGCTGGTCCTCTAATTTGCTTCTGTCACGGATTTTATATCCGCAAGCCACAATGCTCTAATTTATCAGCAGATGTGATATATATGTCCTTTTCAGTGACTTTGCTAAAGAGTTCTCATTGGCTGTTTGGTAAGAGGCTAAGTACATTAAAACCCCATTCTCGATGTGGTGGCAAAGATAAAATGCTATACTTGTAGCCTGCGTGTAAAGTCCAAAATGTTGGGGCAGGCCCTTCGAAACCACTGCTTTGCGTGAAGACCTGTATTCATTTGTGACTAGTTTGGTTACTACTGTTACCATGGCTATCTTTATTACCAAGTTTACCACGGTTCTTATGTGTGTTGTGATTACGTTTATTATCCCGGTTACATTGGTTACCAGAGTTGCCAGTATTGCTGCGGTTATAGTGGTTTCCTTGACATTATGGTAATCTTGGTGTTTTTTGTATTTTATAGTTATGCAAATACGTCAGAAACATTTCGCTTTGCGATATGCGACTGTGTTTCTTGGTGGTTGCTAGACTTTTAATGTCCGCTTTCTTTATTTTACTGTGTCTCAAAATTTGTTTTCTTATCAGTATGACAAGGGCCATTTTTGTGTGTCCTTTAGCTTTTAACCGCTGCTGTTAGGCGTGCTTGTTTTTGTAATGTTCTGCTAAACACCCTCAATCTAGTGATGTCCAACCCACGGTTTGCCACTTTGTGATACATGGCCCGCGGCCACATTTATATAAATAGTGTATATATATAAGTATACTATAAAAATTACACAACAATTTAGACGGGTAAATATAGGCCTGCCACTTTTTGTAATTTTTACATATGCGGTCCGCGAACTAGTCCACAATAACTGTTGTAGCCCTTTGTCAAAAAGTTTGAACGCTGCAACCCTGAATATTTCTCCGTCTGTTGTGTTTTGTTGGTTGTATTTTAATATACATAAGAAATCCCCCCCCACGCCACCCTCCAAAGTGGGTGAATTGTCTACTTTCAGCATGTTGGGACGGCTGAACGCTTTAGTCTTGTACTCGGCTCCATATTCTAGGGGATTCCCTGGCTCAGACATAAAGTGTGTTGGGCCAGGCGAATCTTGGTGTAGGCCCAGAAAACTCAGTTCCTCTATCAGCATCTGCTCACCGCTTATCTCTATCTGCTCACTCCTTCCGACGTTATATAAACTTCTCAGCTGAAAGGACGCGGTTAAATATCCTAAGCATCAATCTTTTGCGACGTTGGAACTTGTTTTGTAACTGAGATGTCACTATTTCTGCACGGAATATATTATTTGTCTTCTCAGATTTCTCAGGTTTTACGACTGGCTGTAAAGGTGATTGGACACCGTTTTAAAGTATAAACTTTACGTGAGACATCCCTTTTCGTGTATCATATCGCAAGTATGTATTTCTGCAATGTCAGTCACACACAAAACATTACAATGTTTGTCTTACAGGCAACTCTAGTTTCGAGCCAACATTAGACTTCATCGAAGAACAAAGATACAGAAAAACTTTAAAACTACAATGTAGGATGGAAATCTCCCATTTACATTAACGTTTTAAAGCCTAGCGGATACTTTGCGTAGCACCTGGTTTAACTTTCAAAAGTTCTACGTACCGTACATTGTACTGATATTGCGTTTATGTGTTTTGTACGGATCTCAGAACAAACAGCAACTTTTGCCTTATACATCACGTAGTGATTGGTTTTATAACCAAGATGCAGAGTGTTTACAGCGCGGTACGAGCTGAGTCCTTGTATGAAACAGACTACCTTTCGTATTTAAAGGGTTAAAGTTCATTACTAGTGTATACAAATATACGGAGGGTTGTCTGATACAGTAAGCCTGGGTGTGTATATGCATAAAGAAGCTGTATAGATTTAAAATTAAGAATTAAAAGGTTTTCAACTGTAAGAGCATAAAGCGTAAAATTACAAAAACATCAATTTTATATGCGTATGTGCGTGCGTGCGTGCGTGCGTGTACGCTACCGGAACCGTCCTATGTTGGACGAGTATGTAGATCAACTTGCAGTTTTCGTTTCTTTTTTGGTAGATGTTCTTTGAAAACTGCAGTTTTAAACTTTTTCTGTATCTTTATTCCTTATTCTTGGATAAGTTCTGATGACGGCTTGACACCAGAGCCGAAACTAGTCGCCTGTAAAATAAAAATTTTAGTGTTGTTTTATTTGACTGACATTGAATACATACATACTACTTGTTAAAACACAAAGTTCTTAAAAGATTTTGACGATGGTGTATAACATTGTGTGGTGATGGGTTTATGGACTTCGTCCATCGTCCGTAGAATAAAGTATTAAAATATTAAAAATTAAAATTGACATGGTTTCGGAAGCTGGCTCTGCTTCCGTCCTCAGGTGAATGGAGGGTTAGAAGAGATGAGGCTAGCTCTGTCTAAGGGTCCCAACAGAGTAGGTGTTCCTCTCTTCTCCCCCTCCATTCACCAGAGGACAGAAGCAGAACCAGCTTCCGAAACCTTCTGAATTTTAATTTTTAATATTTTAATATTTTACTCTTCGGACGATGGGTAAAGTCCATAAACCCATCACCACACAATACAAAGTTCCTGTTTCGCTGAGCTGAACCACATAGCATATATTTGATAGGGGAATGCAACACGTGTTAGACAGTGACGGAAATTACTAACCCTCTTTTTTTGTGAAAAAAAGTTTTGTAATATCTTCAGATTCTAGAACAAATTTCGTCTCACTTCAGAAACAAAAAAGTACCACTTTTCGTATAAGCTAGGGGGCCTATACGAGAAGAACCATATCCCACCCAGCGCTTTTATATGTAAGAGAAGCACTTCCGCCATTCACTCTTTGGTGTGGTAGATGCCATTACTCTGTTCTCTCTTATGGACAAATGATGACAGGGCTATCTGCCCACGGTTGAGTGATGAAGTGAAATCAGACAGCAAACTAGGTTTCAGCAAAAAGAGATAAAGTACTGGAAAAAATGTAAGAAAGTGGATATGTGATGTTGGTTCACATATAGAGATCTCTGTAGTATGCCATCTACGTGACAGTATTAGTCCCCCCATCATGCACCACGCAGGGAGACAAATGACAACACAAGAATGCTGTTAGCGACACTGCAGCGTTAGAACATGTCTGAAAGAGACTCCAGAGAAAAATAATGTAAATGATACAGGCAATGCCTGACAGAGCCATTTATAAATCTGACCCGTACGGACGGAAGTGGCACAATGTTCGAAATGTGAACGAGGGAGTAAGTCTGTGTTTCCATTGTCATGATGTTTTTTAGGGGGGCCATAGAGTGCGTAAAATGAAATATATTTTGGTTGCATGAAGATCTTTGGCCTCGAATTTCAACTGTTGGAATTACTCGACACACTGTGACGAGTTTTGCTGTTGTCGGGTGTAACTTTTATTGAGAGGTGACTTGCTTTTGTAGTTGTCTTGCTTGTCACTTAGTAACAAGCTTCACTTTACACAAAGCGCAGATTTAATTATTTGGTGTAAACGAACAAAAAACTAACGAATGTGGGAAGTAGAGGATCTACCAATTTTTTTTTGTGAAACACTTTTGGTGTGGTAAATATATAACGAAATACACGGGCCGAATCTGCGACGTGTTACACCTGCAGCGTGATTAGCCTTGGAACAACATTTGTGCGTCTGTAATAAGTTGACATCGTGAGGAGTGAGATATGAAAAATGGAATGAGGCATGGAGAATGGAATGCGATGTAAGTGTTGTCGTGTTGCTGCCCGTCATAACGTGTTCCTGTGTACCTGGAAGTGAGTCTGTATGTAATAAGTTTTAGACCGCTTAACACCGCTGTATCAGCTGTACAGGCTATGTAGGATCCAGTTATATAAAAGTTAGTTACGTAAGGGTTTATAAATAGACGTTATTTGTTTATTATCGGAGTGTTCGCTTGGCTGGACTGAAAGGAACCACAACAAACCTTAGACCTAATATAGGGTAACCTAAACAGCGTTGAACCGTAATAATCCCAAATCCCGAATATCATTCTAGACTGCTACCACCTTACTACCCTGCTGTGTGCCTGGCTGGAGTGTCTGCTGAGAACAACCACGACGCTCAGCCATGAGAGTCAGTCCCCGGGCCCTGATTCGAAATGGAGACCTTCCGAAAACTAAGTGCAACATCTTTAATGTCTAAATGATTATCAAGTTCTCATAAATGGTTTGGTTTGGTTTGGTTTGGTTTCTTTCTTTCTTTCTTTCTTTCTTTCTTTCTTTCTTTCTTTCTTTCTTTCTTTCTTTCTTTCTTAATGTGTCGTTTAGGTAGGTCGTCGATCGGCAGGTTCTGCAGTTTTGCAAAATGCGTCGGAATCTTGGCAGTGTCGTGAGTCAAAACATGATTCACTCCACATGTAATACGACGCTTTATCACATTTGGAGTTATTCTGTCGTACTTTGTCCGTCGTACCATGCTTAAAGTAAAATCTAAACCACGTCTTCTATGTAGGATCAGTCTCCCCCCCCCCCTCAGGCAGACGAGTGATACTGTTTTAATTTTTGTTTTGAACACGGATGGACGAGCAAAGCCTAAAGAATGAACCATGCCACTGTCCACGTACTTTATGAACGGTAAAATTAATAGGTTTTTATCGCTTTTGTGTTTGAACTCTTTGTTTCTTTTTGTTTACCAGATCCTCCAGAGGTCCGTCTACAGGGCGCTCCGACACGTGATATGGAGGAGGGACGAGACAACGTGGTGTTGAAATGCGTTGCTGACGCCAATCCCCCAGCAAAAATCGCATGGAGACGTGCGGGACGTAACGACATCGTCAGTTTGGAAGAGACGCTGCAGTTCCGACCAGTTGCACGCCGCGATACAGGCACATACACGTGTGAGGCTAAAAATGCTGTGGGCGCCAGCGAGCTTCTCTCCGTCCAGATCGATGTTAAATGTAAGTACTGCACAATTAATGGCCTTTATGAAAGCAAATTAATTTTACAGTACAGGTTGGCGTAAATATCGACGCTAGAAGGAACGTGTTAAACGTCGAGTGTCAAGTGAGTTTGCGCCACCCTGTACATTGATTTTGTAGTGGCGTTGACAGTTCTAATACTCTCCTTCATATATATTTACTCTTGGAATGTAATAGTTTAGGGATATGATTGTAATATCGTCTGTTTTTAAGAAATATGTGTCAAAAGCAAATAATTCGCTCTCTCAGTTACAGACCTCTAAAATGCCAGTGCTCAGAATTGGATTCTTTGGTTTCCTGCGTAACGTTCTGTAACGCCAACATGAAATCAGTTTTCGCTATTGAAATGTATTAACATTCCCAAAATAAATTATATTCTAGTGAAGTTCTTTTCATGTATCTTATATAGGCATGCTTCTGTGTATTAACACACAGAAATCCTTCGGCATGATCGATTACATTTTACGTTACAAGAACTGTGGAGGCCTATTATCAAAACGTTTAAAAGCCTAAGGGTTTAAATGCTCTGGTTACTTTCTTCCCATGTAAAAATTCGTATTTATATTTAACGGGTGATAGCTGTTGCCGACAATAGTGTGAAGCAACCGAGAGGTACCAGTGTTTTGATCGGCATTACAATCTCGAAATTTTGCTGGTAGAATGTAACTCCGCCTGTATAGTGTTTATTGGAAATTCCAGCTGCCTCAAGACTTTATACCTCGTGTTCAGTCATACGCATTTCTGTGCCTGCACCCGCGTCATCTTGAATGTCTCGTAAGTTATCTCTGGCTTTGCAGGCCTTTGGCAAGTAACGCTACTCTTGTAAGTGCCACAGTGCAGGTATAACGCTGTTGGTTATTTGGATGTAAAATTTCTTGACTTACTCTGAGAAAATAGAACATTAACAATGCGTTAATGACGAAGTGTCAAGGAAGATGGAGCTGTATAATTTATAATCTTTACAAGATGCTGCAGGTGTATTTGTTTTTTATGTCAATATGGGTTAGATGGAGAGGATTTTAGGTACTTGGGGAAATAAGAGTTGTTTACAAAATGTTTGCCAGAAACATAATTGGAAGAGACAATATAAAAGATGTAGACATACATGGGACAGTAATACTGAAGTATTCTTACAACTTAGAAGTCAAGTTGTAAAGTGTAAGCTACTATTTGACTGGTTCGTTGGAAGCTGTATTTAACAACGTGGTTTTGAAACGTAACATTTCTATTAAAATAACAATTTGTACGTAACGGTGGCTGTGCTATTCCACAAACCAAAAAAAAAATACATAATGTGACTCACTCTTTCGAATATGAACGAATTAAAATGTCGTCTGGGGCGATTCTTTGAGAAATTCAAATTTTGTAACCGGATCTACAAATGGTGGGATAATAGCTTTGTACAATATGCGTTACACAGCTCTCCCCGTGTCAGCGTTATATTCGAGAGGCCATATGGAATAAAAGTAACACTAAGCTGCCTAATCTCAACCTGAAAAGGCAAATACAAGATCTTAGAATATGTTTTCCATTCCTCGGGGATAATACGCCGTAAATTCGCAGGGCAGATCTCTTTATTCAGTGGCGTTCTTCAGAGGCGTTCGGGAGGAAAGTATTTCTGTGTTAGATTACCTAGCGAGTCAGAATTATGGATGCGTATATGAACAGGTTAAATGAACGAATAACGGAACAGCTCTGAAGCCCTGGCTCTGTTATTGCCTTCGTTTCGATACTGATAACATTCGATGGTTTCATATACACTGCTAAAAATGGGAAGGGATTCGGTGATGGACCGCCGCCAGGATCAAAAATTGCGTTGCACGTGAATGAACAATTCAATAAATTAAGACTCAAGTCTTCTGGAATGCAACGCTGTGTCGTTAGGTGTGACCAGCGTTATGATGGATCGTCTTCAGGGTCAAGCAGTGTAAGAAGACCCTTACCGAACTGCTGGACTCTGGGGGTGAAGGCACTATTCGCACGCTCTTTCGAAACGTCTGTAACCATTTATCAGTCGGCACGATGTAACGTCCTAGATGATGAATCTTCAGGCTTCTAAGTTCTAAACACAGCCTGTATCTGTGTCATTTTTTTTTTTCCTTAAGTGCGGTATCTATGCATAATACATGCAAGGAAAAGAATGCGTATTTTCCTAACTGGAAAAGAATATGGGGTGAAACACTCTCTTACCTCTTGCTA
Source organism: Coptotermes formosanus (assembly GCA_013340265.1). Lineage (NCBI taxonomy): Eukaryota > Metazoa > Arthropoda > Insecta > Blattodea > Rhinotermitidae > Coptotermes > Coptotermes formosanus. The sequence continues at coordinate 3,309,598 of BLKM01009497.1, read as the reverse complement.
TGGCTTGGAAGCTTCTTCTTGTCAGTGTTTTATCGACTTGGGGTCTCATCTCATGAGAGTGGAGTCCCACCACAATCCAGACCTCCCTCCCTCTGTCCCTTCCTCTGCGCCACCATCCCTTTCTTTAACACTGCTCTTCCCACCCCGAGCCGCTGCCAGGAATTACGGCACCAATTTAGCCCCATTTGTTCTGCTGCAAGTCGCTCCTCCCGACTCTATATTGTATTACACTGTGATTTCCACGAAGATTCCATTTCTCAGATTCATACGCCTCTTTCGACGTTTCGCAGTAATCGTGATTGTTTCTGCGCTCAGAACTTCGACTTTGACGACAGTGTATGACTCACTGATAGAATCTTTTTTTTTGGACTTTGTCATCGTCTAATTTTTAAAGCAGCACGACGTTTCGGAAGCCAGTTCTGCTTCCGCCTTCTGGCAAAGAAGCACCTAATGTGGTGGACCCCTCAGGTCGAGCTATTCTCAGTCCCTGGGCGAACTGACTGATAAAAGCTCAATGTAAGGGGTTCGCCATGTTAGGTGATTGTTTGCCTGAAGACGGAATCACAATCGGCTTCCGAAACGTTATGCTGCTTTAAAAATTAGACGATGGACAAAGCCCAAAAACTAGAGTTATATCACGACTTCGACAGCCGTTTCAGTAGACCCCGCATACATCGTCGTCAAACGTCCCTGAATATTTACGAGTGAATCCTTTGTCTCCGCTAAGACGTAGGCCTGCCCGTTGTAATGAGATTGTAAGACCAACGAGATTCACGTTTAATTACGATCTGCCATATTTCGGCGTAACAGCTATCCTCAGCGTACGTCTTTAATTTCACTCTGTCATTATACTGGTGCACACGATAGCAGTGTGTTACAAAATAATCTGTGTGTGTGTGTGTGTGTGTGTGTGTGTGTGTGTGTGTGTGTTTACAACTGGGTCTCCCACCCTGAAGTAAGAAACATAGGGATGGAAGCAACACGAGGATGAAGACAGTTGCAATATGTGGAGAACGTTCTGTCTGTCTGTCACGTAATAACGTTATTATGAAGAGGTGAAGGATGTGACTGTGCATGGTAGAGGTCAGAAATGTGTAAGATGTTTGAATAAAAAAATTGTGAAATAAAGAAGACACTTCGTAGACCTAGACATGGATAAGTCGTGAACCACCTGAAGTGGATCTGCCTAGCTAGAAACAGTGACCGGTGGCAGGCTGTTAGGAGAAATGTAACGAACTTTGAGGTTCCACAGAAAGGCTGTAGATTAACCAGCAACGGGACTATTAGCTTCTTAAGTAACATTTTTACGTTGGGAGTTAATAGTGTGCTCTATAGCAATTTGTTGTGCTTTGAACATTTCATTTATTATTCTTCGTAAGCTAACACGTGGGCGTGCATCGAAGTCCTAAGCTGTTACATATTTTTGCTCTTTAACCATCTGTAAGTACACTTTTAAATGGGAAACTTACACCAACGAAGATTAAAACTTTTTAATGTTACACTATGTCGACTGGTAAATAGTTACCGAAGTTTTGGAAGAGCTTGGTGCCTCCATTTTCAGGGCATGCAACGAAAGTTGGGTAAATATTTGCGAGTCCACCGGCCTAGACATCCCAGAACACTTTGCCTATTCATCAACACCCCTGTAAGAATCTCACTTCTTGTTATGTATATAAAAGCTACCCAATTTCTCAGCGTCAGTCCCTTTCAATGACAAATCATTCTACCAAGAGAATGTATGGCCCATGCCTCTAGCTGTCAGTTTCAAATTGATAACAATGATTCAAAATCTCCTGACCCCACACTTCTTTGTTTAATGCCCGCCTTCGCTGTGTAATTAATCATTGGCCGATTTTTCATCGCTAGTGTCCGTAGCTAAATTCCTCTAATGTAGTCCTACTATGGAAGACCAATCCAGTGCAGCGTAAGATCTACGTACCCTTTGTACCAGATTCAGGCTTTCAGTTCACGTAACAACGCGATCTGCAGTGCATGAGTTCAATCGGTTAGTCCTTTGTTTATAACCGAGGAATCCCAGACTTACTCTCGATTTAGCCCATGTGAGATTTATGTTTGACTAAATGGCACTGCGACAAGTTTCTGTCCGCATGATTCGATTTTCTTCTGTCAGATTTACTCGATCGTTGCTCCGAATTCATCTCACCTTTCATATGTGGGGTGGAAAGTGGGCCTGGGCCCAGTAGCGGTATTAATCCTATGTAAACGCAGTGCCGGACCGTTATAAGGGAGTAGCAGTAAGTACCCTAATGAGTCCATAGTGTATTGGCCCATTCGGTGGGCTGCCACTCTGATTCTCCCTCCAGCCAGCTTTTGCCGCTTAATTCACTATCGTACCTTCCAGTGCTGGCGTAATCTTAAAATAATAGTTTTAATCTTCGTGTATCTGGTCAGTAATTAACTCAAAAATCATTACCGATTTCACAGTAACCTCTCACTAGAACCTATACTGAACAAGCTGGATCGAGTCCGCACATCCCACTTTCTATTTCTTTCAGATCATTTTAATATTATTCTCCCGTCCGGGGGTGGACAAATCCCAGATGCCAGGTCACTATGGTGACTAAATTTTGTAAAGTGACGCTTAATATTTCTTGGTCCTCTGTATGGAACTTGCTTCATGCCACCCTTCTGGCAGTAGACTTTTAAGGTAGACTAGATGTTTTGAGGATTTGTACACCACTGATCCTCTTTGCACCTAAGTCTCCACAATGACCTTTTATCTTCAAGTTTTTTCAAGGTAATATTTGCACACGTGTGCTACATGCCCCGAACGACATAATCTTTGTTTGATCATGCTAATGATATCTGGTGAGCATTACAAATATTGACACTCATACAAGTTTCTCCAGCCTCCTTTAACTTTCACTTAATTACAGATGTTTTTCTTAGAGCTCTTTTCTGCAAAATCCTAAATCTACCTACGTTGATCCTTTGATATGGCAGACAAACTTTCGCGCCCATACAAAACAATCAGAATTATCTTTGTTTTATACTTCAGTCTTACGTTTCTAGATAGGAAACGAGAGGATAAAAGCTGCTGGACTGAATAATAGCAAGCATTTCCCCAAGTTAATATGTCAGTATAGTGCCTAAGCTACAGGCTCGACGCCAGGATTGTCATCAGGAGCAAGAAATTTTTTGTTCTCAAAAAATGTCTATACTGGCTCTGGGGCCCTCGCACGCTCGTATTTATTTAGTACCGGGGGCTCCTTCCCAGGTGCTAAAGCAACCGGGGCGCAAAGCTGACCACTCACTTTACCTAGTGCCGAGATTAGGTATGAGTGATGCGGTACCTCCACTCACCATGCACTTTAGCGGCGCGTGCAGCGCTAACTTTATTATTCCTTTACCTTAATTTGTGTGTGAATGCAGTTTAGGGTTGTTAGTGTCGTTCCAAAATATTTGAAATTTTCGCATTTACGTAGGATGTATTAACCACTTGCACCTATTACGAGACGTGAACGTATAACCTACTTACTGTCTTTGCATATATTTCCAGAGCAATTTCTTTACTACCTGCTAACATGATGTATGTGTTATGGCATTGGTGTTTTCTCCCTGTAAACTAACATCATTAGCACAGGTCAGAAGCTGGCGTGTCCCATTCAGCTTCATTTCTGGTGTCGTTGGACCTACCCGACTGCGTATTCTAAAGCAGAATTTAGAAGCACTGCAGTAAAGCATCTCCCTACTTCAGATAATTCCGAACAGGATACGTTTACCCACGGGCTTTCCTGCAGTTTCCATTTAAATACATTTTAATTAACCTAAGTAGTTTCATGGGTGTATCAGACTCAGTGAGAATGTTGTAGAGTGTACCGTCCCTCGTTCAGTCATATCCAAATTATGAAGCTGCAAACACGGATGTGAATAAGAGGAGACGTAGGTTATTCTAGCGCTCACGGTGCCATATGTTTAAAACCCCGTACTATGCAAATTTGTACCTTCACGTGGTCATGAACCAGTGATGCGAGATGACGTATTGCACATGTTAAAGGGATGAGCATACTTCTTTTAAATACCTGGGTAACCAGTCACTGAGAGCCAGGTAATTTCTGCAAATCACAGAAAAGATGCTGTTACCAGCAGACTGATATTTTAAGAAGTCAGGAGTTTTAAGGTTATTCTTAGGTTCGCAGAAGTGAATTCAAGGGAGGAGAACTCCAGTTTTCTCTTCTCAAGGATTTGCTAAATTTGTCGGTACAATTTGTAGGTATGGTGAGGCTTTGTGCCTTTCTAAGGCACTAAACTCCTAAGACACGTACTGGTTCTCCTTCTCCGGCGAGTCATGTTGATAATTTGTGAAGTCTTCCTTTGTTATTTCTGTCAGAAGTAGACAGCACACCACAAGGTCTTTGTTTCTAATACACTCACGAAATCAGCTCTCTCAAGAATATTTCCTTTTTTTCGTGTAATCCTCCAGATAATATTTAGCCACTTAAACCACATACAGGGCAAACACGCTTTCGACTCTTATCCATTTTTACTACAGCACTAAGGGGAATCATAAACTTAATTTGGCGCGACAGTTACCATATTAAATACACCGATGACAGCCACTTGCGTGATGTCAACGCACAGGGATTTTTTCTTCGGTTCTGGGAATCCAATTTTATATTTCCAGAGAGAAAATAATTCAGATCTGCCTTTAAAATTATTGGCTGTGGTTTTTATGTCCTCCAATTCAGTTTCAAAATCCTGTAGTGAATTTATTTTAAAGTAAATTCTGGTTAGTGGAATATTCTATTCAGTAACTTTTAACCCTTATCCCGTCTCCAATCGAAGCTCCTGATGCTTAGAACAACATAAAAATCATATATTTACCTCTTATTTACAGATGTGAAACTTTACATGAGACTGAAGATTCGGGCTGTTTGAGAACGCAATCTTAAATGCAGCATTTGGACCTATACGAAAATAAGCAACAGAAAGACAGAATTGCTCGGGCCTAGTGAATGGTGTCATATTTTATATGCCTCTCCATGTAGGTTCACCTGTTACTACAGTGATTAAAGGTAAATTATAAGGCAGTAACACACATTCGGGTTATAGAAAAGCTACATAAACTGTAACGGGGCTGAAGAGAAGGGACTGTTTTGGAGTCATGATAATGTATGAGTGTATAAAGCAAACCTACATCCGAGAGATATTGGATTTAAGGATATGGATTGGAGTCAGCTGGCTGAATGTAATAATTATTGGGTGTATCGTGCGATAAAGGTAGAGAATATATGCGTATATAAAAGCCGGAAATTTATTTTCAAATTGACACACTGCCATATTTTCACGAGGTGCTCAGCTTTGCGGAGTTAGCTACCGCTTATGGTATGTGGATTTAGCGAAGCTTTTAGCTTTGTCTAAGGTAATGGCCTACAGACTGAAGGTAGACTGTACGAAGTAACCTAGAGAATATTTACAGCTAGGCCTAAATACGAAAGTAGTGAACTGTGGCCCCTAAATAGCGTGTAGAGTAACACATGACGCCTGCAGTGTTAACGCAGTTTTTTCTCATTTTACAGTTTGTTACTGATGTGTATAAATAGGGTTCAACGTGGCTAAAATTTAAGTTCACATATTCTCTGCAGGTTTTCCCCATAGTAAGTTCGGTCACTTACATTATGCATATTTACACGTACGCCCTCTTCTTATGGTATTCTCGTGCAGGAATCTGCATATGAAAGCTTGTTTCTAACATCTGCATTTGTAGCCGAAGATGTAGCTCGAATATTTCGGAGAAATGTTAAAAACCTTTCCCTTTTGCAATGCGTGTTTTAAATGCTGAGTTGCCTAAACAGATGTCATTGGTGTAATCAGTTTAGCAGCCATAGCAACGCAGGACAAGTGATTCAATTAGCGATGTAACAGGACACAAAAAAAATACAGTGCACGAGATAATGTAATTAGAGGGGCTACTTCAGCTGTACTTGTAAGTCAATTATTTCCTTGCCTGAATGTAATTCTCTCGCATTACTTCGTTCTCTGCTGCTACGGAAGTGCTAAATCACAGACGATACTATTTCTAGGGTTCTGTCTTCTGAAGGAATGACCAGAACTATGCTTAACGTAGTTTTCGATCACTCTCTTCCTTTCACTCTGCCATCTGATTTCTTCATTTCCTCTCTGTTTCATGTCTCTTGTCCTCCCTATTCTATACTTATGTTTTATTTTTAACCTCTTTTCTTGTGCGTTCCCGTCTTTTCCGCATGTTCTCTATTTTTATTCCCATTTCTATTTGCTTTTTGTTTAACATTTTAAATCCCAGTGGTTAGTATGTTTACTGCCTGGTTTAACACTAAGAACATTGCGTTTTACCCACACTGTTTATTTGTATGTTCCTTACGATTCGTTGAATAAACTGTGATTGTATTCTTATACAGCATTCAACGATAGGTCTCTTTAATGGCAACACACTACGTTCTCTGTGAGGTACTGCCTGAGTCTTTATACAACGTAGGTTGTTATTAGTTTTCATGGGATTAATGTTACTTGCGTTTTATCTTAACAATTCCTAGAATTAATTGCATATTTTTGTCCTTCATTCTTCTCCTTAATTATTTTATCCATTATTTATTTATCTCTCTTATTGTCTATTTTGTTACGCTGTATAACTTTTGTACTCATTTTAGGCGCGACCGCAAAATTGGGAAAAACGACGGTTAGGTTTGTCATGTCTGTCTGTCTGTCCCGCCTGTCCGCGTGGAGCAACTCGGCTCTCATTGGACGGTTTTCACATGTGCATGTGGTACTTCGGTACTTCTCGAAAATTTGTTGAGAGAATTCAAGTTTCGTTAATATCTGACAAGAAAAACGGGCACTCTACATGAAGACGTATGTACATGTATGATAATATCTCTACATGAAGACGTATGTACATATATGATAATATCTCTGCATGAAGACGTATGTACATGTACGATAATATCTCTACATGAAGACGTATGTACATGTATGATAATATCCCGCTGAATGTTTCTTAGAATGAGAAATGTTTCAGACAAAAATTGTACAAAATATCAAAACACTCATTTTATGTTCAGTAACTTTTTCCCGAAAATCATGCCGTTTATGTGATGATGTGGAAAAGTGTGGTAGAGCCAGACAGGCCACAGATGACAATGCAGTACGGCGCATGCGCTTTCCACGCTGGATAACTAAGACTGCAAACATGTTCTGAGACTATGTAGTAATTACTGGTTTCCACGGCAACAATAGTTACGCGAACGCGCCTGCATGTTACGTTATACGTATATTACCTGTCTTGTATTCTTTCATTTTATTTAGTTCAGTTTTAATTCACTCTTTATATGTCTATCTTCGTACTCTTCCTACACATCTATTATTTCCTCCCCTCATGTACTTCTCTCTAGGCGTTTCGCATAGTCGCGAAAAGCGCCTAATAGCTTCGCCTTATCTGTACGTATGTCCACTTGTAGCACCTAAGCTGTCACTGGACGGATTTTCATGAAAATTTATATTGGAAACCTTCATGAAAATCTGTTTAGAAAATTCAAATTTGGTTAAAATTGGACACAAAATGTCGGGCAATTTACGTGAAGACTTAAGCAGGTTCATATGTTCAACGACATAAAATCGCTACAAAAGTGGTCTGTTTGATGCAAATTGTGTTATTGTTACATGTTTCCATTCACTTTTAGCCTATAATTTCTTGGTCTAACCTTATAACCAACTGATGACAATTTTATATTCCGGGTTCATTTCAACGTCTTAAATTTTCCTGTCCGAAATATCTCTTACAATTATGCCGTTTCCTGCTTGTTTTTCCTACGTGGGCGGCTTTTTGCGTCTCCGTTCTTTCTTTCTGTTATCACATGTTTATTTTTATTCCTATTCCCAGTCTTCATTACAGTCATTCATCATAATTATGAAGTCTTCATTTATTATTTCAATTAATCCACCTTTTAGCCCCATTTAACACTATGCCTCTTTCTTTCTTTTTCCGATTAAGCTTAGAGGGCGTTAATATTGACTTTGAAACAACCCCCCTTTGTTCTTGTAAATCCCTGGGTAAAGCCTTTGTAATTATGAACAGATTTAGGGGCATTATGTCTGATGCGACATTGTGTGCGTTGTCTTAGAAGGCCTACCTACAGGATGCCACGATAAGCGAAGGTAACAAGCTTGAAGTATTCATCCGCACTAAACGAGTTTTAATGTAATGGTGCAGAATTGTATTGTAACAGGGTAATTTGAAAATTAGGGCTAGTATTTTAAGACATTGCCCTTAGAATTATGCCATCACCGTAAAATTTATAAACTTTGCAGCTGAAGGAGCGTCGTTTAATAATCCAAGTCTTGATAAATAATTTAAAGAGTAGGCTGTGTACCGTGTGCGTGAAGTAATTGTAGATAAAATCAATTACCTTATTCTCAGTCCACTGTTAATTATTGAAATGTGATTTTGATCTACTGCTGCAGGAATTCCTGTTTCCAGTGCAGCCGTAAAGCAAACTTTAAACAGCTCGTCTACCCGAATTCAGGGAAATAACAACCGATCTCTCTGGCTGAGCCCGTGCTCGCGCAGAACTAAGATCCACTGCACAGTGGTTCATCGCTACTCCGGAACCGGTATTGTTGATTCCCGGTTGGTCCGGACAATTGTGGGCGCATTGTAACTCAGCATTTCCCATTGAAGTTATTTCAGTGCATTATTATTATTATTATTATTACGACTTTCATTGTTGTATTATTAGCCAACCCAGGTGGACGTGCGGTCTAAAACGTAGGTCTGAAACCGCTTGGTTGCTGGAATCGGGGGGTTCGAATCCGCGATTCCAGTGACCACGCGGTCTAAGGCGTGATTCTGCCGCCGTTAGCTTGCTGGGATCGTGGTTTTGAATCCCGCCGGGGGCATGGATGTTTGTGTTGTATTTTTTGTGTAAGGACAGTAGTGTGGAACGTAAGTGACGTGAAGAAGGAGAGAAGGATTTAAAGGTACAAAATGGATCAAAGAAAAAAAACAGGACGGAAAAAGTGCCGCTGAGAGCATGGAAGTTCCTCTCTTGTGTATGTTGTGTGTTGTGCAGGTAGCAGCCTCTGCAAAGCGCTGATCATTCATTGAGAGGAGTCCTACCGTGTGTGTGTGTGTGTGTGTGTGTGTGTGTAATTGTGTGTGATCTAGAAACGTCAACAGTAAGGCAGCCTAGGGTCGATTTCAGTTTTTGTGCTACAGAATTTACGTTTTAACCCTTTAAAGACGAAGCGTATCTGTTTTATATAAGGACTCAGTACGTACCGCGCTGTAAACACTCTCCGCTTCGGTTATAAAAACCAATCTCTTAATGTTTTATAAGACAAAAGTTGCCGTTTGTTCTGAGATCCGTACAAAACACATAAACGCAATGTGGGCACCACGTAGAATTTTTTAATGTTAAACGTGGTGGTATGTAAAGTTACCGCTAGGCTTTAAAAGGTTAAGTACAGTTTTTCCGCCTTAAGTAGTTTTAGTTTAGCATTGATTGGTGACTTGCTTTATGTTACCTAATACTACGCAGTTTCCCCGCAGTAGTCCGGATTCCAAGAAAATACGGGTCCCCCTTCCCCACTATAGTGCGGAAGGCTCTGGGACTACTCTATTTTAATTTCCATCTGTATTATAATTTCCATTTATCACGACTCTGATATCAACCACAGCACTTCTTTTACATTCGACCTTATTCAGCAACTCTCTCAACAGTGTGTGTCGGTTATATGTAACAACCGCAGGCCAATTGTAGACTAAACCTACTTCAAAATATGCATAAATATACCAAGCTTAATAATGGCCTACCTGTGTGGAATTTATAATATCTCCACGCCTGTACGTACCAATTAACGCGTGAAAGCATCTGAAATAATTAGGCGTATTAAAATGGACTTACGCGTGTTTTGGCGTTAGACATAGACCAACTGGTTTACCAAAGTTAATGGTTTGGTTGTCAGGTTGTTGCTTTCAAAACCACCCCTCACGTGTCAGAGACATCTAGTACACTAATAACACTCCCCTCCTCGCTTCACCCCCCCCCCCCCGAAACTACCACTATTGCTTGGGATACCTGGTGTATTATATGGCCCAACTTCTACAGACCAATCAGGTAACAGCTGTGACCAAGGGGCGATTGCACCAACCCTCCAGATTTCCATTTAATAAGGAAGATCAATTTAAAGTACCCTCATTGTCTTACATGAACCTGGGGGTTTAAACGTTATCTACACAAAAACTGGTGCAGTGGAGGCATCTGCTCCGGGGTGAGTGATATTTGGCTGGCACATTGCACTTCCATAGGTAAAAAGAGCTGCGCCAAGAGGGATGTTAGTGGATTTACAGTATTTGCGTGTCTCAATACCGCCACTGGACAGTCTTCCAATTGACCAGTAGCATAGTACTGAGAATGCTGAACATTTTACAGTCTTTCAATTAACCTAATAACGAGAATGCTTAGTAAAATAATCGGACCTAAGAAACAAGAAAAGTGGGGTAAGGTAAAGCAATTTCATTACAGGCCTGGACAGGCCCTGGGGGGTTCCAGGAGGCCGAGGCTCCCAGATTTCAAGACAGTCGGCACATGAAGGTGGTAAGGTTGTCAGCCATACGCACCAGCCGCCTTTATCCCCCAGGAAATATTCCTGGTACTCATTTCTGTTAGGGTCTGGGTCGACCCCAGGGCCATAGTGCAGCCGGAGACATTATGTCAATGAAAAATTCCAATGATATCATCGGGAATAAGAAGAGCGGGGAGATGTAGAAAATTACGAGTCCAACACTTCAGTTTATGGCCGTAGTCTTCCACAGACATTACGATGATAAATAGAAGATGCTGACTTGCGTGGAGTGTGTAGTGCGCATGAGGAAGATGGGGAATGCGTCGGCTACAATATTTTAGTCTGGAGACCGGAAAAGAAAGATGACTTGTCAGAATTAAACGTGTATGGGAAGGTAATATTAAAATGCGTTTTAAATAGGCTATAGAGCCTTAGGGCTTGGATGTAGGGATTGGATTAAAAATCTATCAGCTGCCTTCTTTGCAGTTTATCAAACTTAGGGCCGTTCTACGAAGGGCATTTCAACAAAGCAGACTATGTCTTAGATGAGCTGAAATATGTGAAACGTTTTACCGGATATATGAAAAATACATTCATGTCCTTGTGGAATATATGAAGCGGGCTTCGTAATCCGTTCGTATGAACAAACATCCAAACATCCGACTGCTGTTACGCACTTATCTCTCATATCGATTTTCATCGAGATGTGAATTTCCTTGTATGATGCAGGATTCATGAACAAATTCATTTTTGGCTTATGTAAAGGGGCTAAGGTTTTTAAATTGTTAGTACGGCTAAACGTAAAAACATCCTGCTAAATTTGTAGGAATATCTCTGTACTGAATTTAACAAATATTTTATGAACAGTTTGTTATATACATGAAAATTTCATTTAGGTCTGTATCGACCATTTTGATTTTAAACCCTACAGACAAATTTAGGTAACCCACTTTACATGGAGTCATAAATGAACTTCCTCATGCGTATTATAAACACTGAAATCGTATATTAGAGAGAGATGTATAAACCTAAATCATACATTTCGATTTTAACTACATTGACTGATTGAAAGCTTACTTTATATAAAGTATTTTTAATCTACTAGTATTGTTTAAAGTTGGAATGGTTGACTTTTTTATGCAAATGTCTGTCATATTATTTTGCCAAATTGCGATTAATAATTTGTGGTATGAATTTAAAAGTATATTTATGATGTTATATAAACAGGCTTTGTTATGGATCATTATGGTTAAATATAGGAATTTCATGACAGGTTTTATGTAGCCTCCAACTTCGGTCTGTAAACATTCTGTCCAACATTACACCCTTTCCCTTTAAGGAATTCCTAAAATTGCAAAAGGTCAGTCCTCAAACCACCACTGGAATTACATCGATCATAGCAAGCCAATGGCGAGACCTGACAGACTCCAAAAGACCATTTGGTTCACCTTTAGCTGAAACAATGTGTATTAATTGCACACTCTACGGTTATGTTTGTGTGGAAAGCCACACGCCGACTATCAACCAACGTGTATGTAGCATTAGATTAATTACTCTATATGTCATTGGGCTTGTCAGTCCCCGCAACGCATCAAAAGGCCTGTTAAAGACAGAGTTAATATATCTGCGCTGAAAACGTCCGTATCCGTACACCGTCTGCTGATATAGCTTGCATATGACCGTCAAAGCTCTGAGCACCAGCGTCTGTCCATGGACGTTCGACTCGTACATAGGTCAAAATGAATGGAAATTGATTGGTTGAAAAGCCTAAAGAGAAAAGACCACTTGCAAGACTTGAAGATAATATTAAAGTGGTTCTTAAAGCAAAGTTGAGTGTTTGCGTGAGCTCAATAGATCTGGCCCAGAATAGGTTCCAGTGCCCGTGTTTTATGAATACGGTAATGAACTTTGGGGTTCCATAAAAGACGTCTAGTTTATTACTTTGCAAACTCCAATTATAAATACCCTCAACCACAAGTGGTACAGTTAACTACGTTAAAATAATTCCTGTCCACGTCGTGAAGGCGTATAGGGGGAGTAGACGTACACATCCATTCATTCTTGAGCTTGGCCCTAGATGGAGGTGAATGGTCAACTTCACGCCTCAGCCGCTTTTCCCCAGGAAAGGAACCGCTATACCCATCAGTAGGAGTCTGTGTGGGCCTTGGACGGTTTTCTTACCATTCACTGTTGCAATTCCTGCAGTCTACACTGGTGCACTACCATAAAGAGTACCTCTTAGACTCGAACACATCCAGATATCGTCTGTATTAGACGGTGTTCCTCCAGAGCTTGTCGGTAACTAATTTAGCTAAGCATTCAAATATTATAGCCCATTTCCATCGTCTCCAAAGTTGCTGGGGAGAGGATAGAGTATTTTCACCAGGTGGTTCTGTTCACAGCAGGGACAGTCACCCATATATAATGTCCCTAACTTTTGAGCATCTATGCACCATAGAATCGGAAGCACGTGACGCCAAAAACTTCCGAAATTGTAGGCATCTTTTGTTTAAAATAATTTACATACAGGCCGTTGGTGTAGCAAAGAGCGTGTAGATTTAAAAGCAATAAGTTTTGTGCGCTTCTGACTGAAACAGCATGGATGAATGATTTATCATTTCCGCTGTTAAAAAATTTGAAGGAAGTTTGAAGTTAAATCTTCATCATATGAATTTATTTTTAAAATTCATTTTGTACACCCCACACTCGAAGCATTTGTTTGAATCACACAGTTTGCGGATATAATTTGAATCAGTATCTGAAATTAACTTGCCCATTAATTTCGTCTATCCGTCGCCCGTAAATAATAATCAAGCGGTTTGCATCAAAATCTATATATCCGCCTTAGCCTTATACTAATTTGTCCGTCCTTCTTTTACTTCTTCCGTCTAAAGACGAAGCATTCTCCGTAGCATAATACTGTCAGTCATTTTACAGTCTACCATTGCAATTTTTGTAAGAGGAAACACAATATTTTTCCATTTCTAGTCTGTACCGACAAGCTCAACACAACTCTCGTTTCCTGCTCTTTATTATTAGTACTGCTACATGTTTCGGTCGCACAGAGCGTCCATCATCAGGAAGAATACAATTTCCAGGATTGTATTATCCCTGATGATGGACTCCCTGTGCGCCCGAAACATGTAGCACTATAATGACAAGGAGCAGGAAACGAAAGTTGTGTTGAACCTGTCGGCACAAACTAGGCATGGTTATGCACACACACACACACACACAGCGGGATGGGCCGATCCCAGTTGCCGCGCTGTCTAAGGCGTAGGTCTGCGGCCGACCGCTTGCTGGGATCGTGGGTTCGAATCCCACCGGAGGCAGGGATGTTTGTCTCTTGCGAGTGTTTGTGTTCTCAGGTAGAGGCCTCTGCGACGGGCCGATCCCTCGTCCAGAGGAGTCCTACCGACTGTGATGTGTGTCTGAGTGTGATCAAGTGAAAATAAACAACCTCGAAGCCTACTGTGGGTAGGTAGAAGAGATAAGGAATACAACGCGAAACAGCGGGATGGGAAACCCAACAACAATATTTTGCACATTCATGGTTTCTTATCTCCACAACATGTTTCGACCGCGTACACTGGCCATCATCAGGTAGAACTTACAAGATCATAAAAATAAAAATATGTGTGGTGGTGGTGGTGGTGGCCTCCCCTTTACAGTTAGGAATATAAAAAGGATGTAATTACCTATTATTGTCTATAAAGAATAATACTTACTTAAATGCAATCCTTCAACGGACAAACTTGTAATATATGTTAGAAACCTGCTAAGTAATATACGTAACCAAGGAAGTACATTTTCTTAAATATACTTAACTTAGGAAGGTAAATAAGATGATCCGCACAGCAAGGAAGTATTACCCATGTGGCCGTAGATGCCAGAATGTTAGGAAAGCTGAACTAGAGTATTCGTAAAGTAGAGTAAAGGTAAGGTAGTCCCTATGCACGCCGTGAAGCCGTATGGAGGTATGGAGGTATTGCTCCTCTTATTCTTAGCCCCGGCGTTAGATGGAAGTGAGTGGTCAACTTTGCACCTAGGCCGCTTTATCCTCGAGGATAAATTGTCGGTAGCCATTTAATAGGAGAGTGAGTGGATCCAAAGCCGGGGCGGATGTTGCGGAGAAAACAGTCTCTTGTCTCTGTCAGGAATCGAACCTGATTCCTCTGTTCATTTTGTCACGTAGTCACTGTAAAGACTGAGCTATCTCTTCTCCACTAGACCACGGGTAGCTGAGCTTGTGACTTCGCTGGAGCAGAGATTAGAATTTCGGTTGAAACCCCTGTTGAAAGGCGACCAATTGGAAGACCGCGCAAGTGTGAAGAGAACATTAAAAGATTAATGTTATGGAAACAGACTGTAAAGTGGGGAGCTGAATGGAACTGGCTTGGCATCGTGCTCAATGCCGAAGTAACTTTCTAGTTCCACTAACATTGTCCGTTTGTTTGTTTGTTTATTTGTTTGGTTGGTTGGTTGGTTGGTTGGTTGGTTGGTTGGTTGGTTTGTTTGTTTGTTTGTTTGTTTGTTTGGTTGGTTGGTTGGTTGGTTGGTTGGTTTGGTTGGTTGGTTTGTTTGGTTTGTTTGTTTTGTTTGTTTGTTTGTTTGTTTGTTTGGTTGGTTGGTTTGTTTGGTTGGTTGGTTGGTTTGTTTGTTTGGTTGGTTGGTTGGTTTGTTTGTTTGTTTGTTTGGTTGGTTGGTTTGTTTGGTTGGTTGGTTGGTTTGTTTGTTTGGTTGGTTTGTTTGTTTGTTTGTTTGTTTGTTTGTTTGTTTGTTTGTTTGTTAGATAACGGTTAATTGGTAATGCTTCCTGTCATGAGAAAGAGATGTAACTTCCTTGTGGCTTTCTTCCCCATAATTGAGTATGCATTAGGAGCCGCGTGTTACTACGTTATTCACGCAACGCAAATTCGAATCAGGAACGGGAAACTGATCGTAAAAATAAATCGTAGTTCGAATCGTCAGATTCACGGTCCATACGTCAAGAAGATAAAAAGCAATGGCCACAAGATAGGTGTGACCAAACGAAATATTAGGTAGGGTAATGAATGTAACGGGTTTTGTGTGTAAGCGAGACAAGAACAATGGCGTTCTCTCTTCGCAAAACAATAGCCGTGCACAACAACACAAACAGATGAAACTCGCACTTCGCCTTCATTACCAACCTAACAATCCTGGGTATAGAATAAAATCCGCTTTTGTAGCGTTAGTCTATTGTTAAATGGGTTTCTGTTCTCTTTAGTGTGTCACATAATTGATTCAGAAACACAATCAGCATAATGAAATGCGTCGTAAAGTAATGAGAGTGGCAAATAAATGTCTATATTTCGTCGTATGAATGGCTATAGGACGGACAAGCAATAGTCATTTGTTGACCTCGTAAAGAATCTTTCTCTTCTGCATCACCTCCTGTCCGGTTCTGCAGCCTACACATCTTCTTTCGCATAGACACCGAGGGATCTTGCCGGAGAACAAAACGAGCAGGTCGTTATGCGCCGATTCTTATCCTTCGATCAAGAGCCTTTGCGGCTTGATGACATGAATCAGGCAGAGAGCAACTTAACTTTACTTCTGAAATTTACTTCTAGAGTATACAAACTGTCAAGACATCGCACAACTTAAGTTCCAAACAGCTTTAGGGTTCTCCTTTGTTTCTTCTAAGTTAAGATTAAGTGCATGAATAGAGCTATGTTAATGTTGCTTGTAACTGAGCAATAGGAATCATGAATAGCTTATTTATTTTACAGTAGAACCATTAAAACTTGTGAAATTAATTCCCATGTGATATTAGTTCCCTTATTGAATTGGAGACGCCGATAAGGCGGTGACAGACAGTCAGCTGGTAGTGAAATTTCTCGCCGTTTGTGGGAACTGAAAATCCATCGGGGCATTCACAAGCGATACTGAGCATTTGGCTCACGCTGTAATGCTTCTGTCTGTCTGCTGGATTACCCCGGTTAGAACCGCAGTCGGTATGTCGACTACCGGAACGAGGACTTCCGCATTTCTTTTCAGCGCCTCCAGGCAGATACTAGTATAGTACCTCAAAACAGGCCACGACCGCTTCCTTCAAACGTCCCTTCCAATTCATTCACTAATCCTACCATTCAACTTCGCATAGCCTTGGTAAATAAACCATTATTATTAGGAAGGGAGACCGCCACCGGTCCCGTCCATCGGCATGCAATCAAGAGTAACCTTCGCTGCACAGTAAGAATTGAAAGCGAAACAACAGTTACGATAAGTGGCCAGCTGATCCCTGTACCAAAGATATTGATTTTTTAACTGTAAAACTTTTTATTTAACTTTTAACTCAATTTTTAATATTTACTTAGAAACTATCATGCTGAAAGAGAATATAATAATGCAGTGATTGGCACAACCTTCTACGTGCTTGAGGTACTTACTATATATGTTACAATTTTTTGTGGTGTTGTATCTTGTAATGTTTGAGATATCTCACAAATAGTGATATTTTACCTTGTTTTTAAGGATTTGTATAAAACGCCTGAAAATGATCGATACCGTTGGAAAGATATAGCGTTAAAAAGAAATTAAAAACGTGTTGTATTAAATGGCATAGTTTGTGTTTATATACCGGGTACTGGACATGAATAAGATACCTTGCAGCAGAAACCGTGTAGTGGGCACTGGCTTAAAGTTACTAACATCGAATTTGGGCGGAGTAAATGTTTGAGTGGGTAAGAGAATAAAATAGATACGAGAAACAATGTAAACACAAGGGGTAGAGAACAAAACAAATAATGCCATGGTTTTATGACATCCCCGTACCTGTATACCCTAAGGTTCAAAGCATTCGTGAATGCATAAACCTGATTTCCTCTCTGAAGGATTGTGATCAAAGTTACGGAACAGTGTGTTGTTCTTGTTTTCGTCTTACGAAGCAGACACAGTCTCAGACTACGTGAACCCAATGATAGGGCGACTGGTGAAATAGAAATTGGTAAAGGATCTGATAGGAACAGTCATAGCCTAATCGAGGCACTACTTCGACATCCGTCTGGAGTAACTGAGGAAATCCATAACAAATCTCTGTATAATAATACAACACATAAGAACATGATATGTACAGAGTTGGGTCTCTTCATCTTACGGTGTTTTTCGGTTCTACCCACCGTTTACCATTGGGCTGTCACGGCGGTATTTCCCTCTATATTAACCAGGGGTATATTTATATTTTTTACCTTATTCAACCATTTACACTTAATTTTGTCGAAGTATCTTCGTAAAGTCTAACAGATGATCTGTTGTACAGCTTTTGATTTTCCTATAACCTACGTTCTCCTTAATACCTATTTTTTTACTCGAATTTTCTATTCCCCATTTTCTTCTTCCTGTACTTTGTTAACATCTTCTTTACGCAAACACAACGGGTATCTTGTTTAAAGATTTCTTCTGTAATTCCACTTAGTATCCGAACTACCGCCATCAGCCAGGTTATACTATTTCTGTCCTGCCTAGTACAACATTCTATATACGATTTCTTGCTCCAGCTGAAGTTCACATCCCTATACGGCCCTAACAGTTTCTTCTATGATATTTTGGTAACCATGTTGTGCCTTCCCATATCTTTACATCTTTATTTTATCTGCTTACTCGTTTCTCTGAAAGTCCACTTCCGTTGATTTTGCCACACAAATGCTAGAGCTGTACTCTTCAAACTTCTCTTTGATCTCCCTAGCCCATTTTCTCTCTTGTTACCTGTCTACCATTCAGTCACTATATTCATTGTCCGGGTGAGTTTCGAATAGGAGACCTCCTTAATCCAAGCCTAGATCTGTAAATCTCGCAAAATTATCCCAGACCCTGTACCTGGCCATAGCGTCGTTGTCGTCCCACACGTTATATTACCCAGACTGGAATTCCTTATTCCCATGGAACCCGTTCTTCTGTTATGAATCCCAATATTAAATATCGTTCCCTAATTTCGTTTGTTCTGTTGTTTAATGGAATGTATGTAATTGAGCTCGGCAACACAATATGGACAGTATCATCTCCAATTCTCAAAGTAATGTAATACTAACACCAACTATCTCTTGAATTGTTTTGGAACAAATGAATAATGGCATGCGGCTCGTGTAACATAGGAACAGTCTACTTATATATCTCGATCGTTTGTGACAGGTTTGTTTTATACGATCGCTTTTATACCGCAACTCAGTGATTTTGTAATGTCCATGAGCCTTATATTTCCTTGAAGCATTATTTCCGTTATCCTTTCGAGTTGCTAGAGTCTGGTTTAATTTTGTTTGGATCGTATTTGGGAGCACACTTTTTGTGACTTATACGTTTTTCAATCCAAATTTCATTTCTTTATTTTGACTGGATGTCTGTTTCTAAGGCATACTTTATTTTATGACAAAGAAACACAAGCATTCGTGAAACGTTAAAAAGTACTCTGCGTAGCTGAAGTCATCATCCAGTACCAAGGGAAATGTAGGAAATATGTGGCAAGAATGGAGAAAGAGCTTCTGCCAATATTGGCTTTCCTATATCAGCGGACGCTGTGATATGGGGATACCAAAACAAAGATGGGAAGAGCAGTCATCTTCAATATCAAGAAGAGTAGGCCTCTGTGGACCTAAAACGCGACTCTTCATGATAATGATGTTGACTATTGTTGTTGTTAAATTTGTTTTGCTGCTGGATGTAACCCACTCTGTGGTAACAGACACCAAGTGTGCAGACCACTAACGACCGATCCCGCCATCGGACACCATCCTGAGTCAGTTTATTCGAACCCCCGTCCTCACGATCTCTTTTCATAAGACCATTTCGGCCTTTCCTACCCGATTTCTTCTCTGTATTCCATGAGTTGGTTTTAGAGGGAATTCCCCAAATGAATTTGGTATCTGTGTGACGGTGGCAACCTCTCCGAACTGCGTGTCCAGTCCAACATAGCCTCCTAGAAGTAGCAACGCTGAGTGACCTGTGTAGAGCATATCATTTCGGTGGATGAGTCTGTAGGTGGGCGGGTGGGTAGATGTAGAAGCGGACTGACTGTCCAACGGACAAAGTGACGAATGCACGGATGTAAGGTCCATTCATATGTACTAGGTATCCACTTTCATTTCCGTAATTTTAGTTGAAATAGCACCATAACTTTGAAGCCTCTCATTTCTAATAATAGAATGCACCGCGCAAAGGCGATGAAGGCGCTGAAGCAGAGAAAGATTTCACTTCTAGTAACATACTTGGGTAAACCTTTGAGGACTGACGGATATCTAAATTGTACATAGAACTGCAGCTGCTGCCTCAAAGAAAACACAGTCCATATCCATTATAAAGACCAAAATGTGAATGTTGTTTAGGGAAATAATCGCTCTTTTACTGTGAGGGGCATCCGAAAGGAATAAGTACTCTGTGGCAAAATACACAGTTTCTTAATGTGACAACAGGTGGTACGTGTAGTTACCACTGAGGTTTATAATGTTGACCATTTTGAGGATACGCACGAGATGTCATGCTTACAAGCAAATTATTATTTACGTTGTGTTTTAGAAGATCAGTGAAAAGAAAACCTCTTGCCAGTTCTCAAAAAATCAGTTTAAGTATAATGACTTTCCCGTTTTATGAAATACCAGTTACCAAGGACATGCTGTAGAAAAGAAGGTGTCTCAATGTAAAGACCAGAAATGGAAAAGTTTGTTAATTAGTCATTTGGCTATAACGTTTATGGTGTTTTGGGTTGTTAATTTATATGAATCTCTGTCCATGTCGCACGATGTTCTTGCACAGCATCGATTCTTTAAATACACAACCATTTACAATGGTGAACTCTCGTTTTGCAATTCATACTCTGCGGTGCCACTCCTATGACTCTTCCGCTGCACTGTTTTCTCTTCTCTCCATAACGTCCTTGTTTCTTATCCTATTTCCCCATAGCCTCCAATAAGGTCTGTGTCTGACTCCATTTTCGTGCTTTGTTCTAGTATCAGTTACTTATTACGTCTGTTGCATTTGTACAGTATTAATACCTGTCCCTAAGCTACATTCTCACTTATAATCTACCATTTGCTACATACAGATTCTTCATTCTACTTTTCTCGTTTCTGAGAATCTTAATAATATATGTATGGAATCCTGCCCCAAGCTGGTCACTTGGCCGGGTGCTTACCGCGGAGGCCCAGGTTCGATCCGATGCCAGTGCATATGGGTTTGGTGTGGGCGGCACTGGGCCAGCGTTCCTCCACCTACTTCGATTTTCCGCTGTCAGTGTAATCCGACCAAGAATCCATACTCCTATTTCATTCACCTACTATCAGCTCTGCACTATCTGAATACCTTCGTTAAACAAAACGCCTTTATCACTTTACGTTATTTGCCTGATGTTGATCTTTGCAGACCCACCGCAGATAATAGACGTGGGCCCAGACCGCTTGATGACGGCACCACTGTACTCGCAGGCGACGTTCAGCTGCACCGCGGAAGGCAATCCTTCACCCACGTACCAGTGGCTGCAGAAGCTGCCCACTGCAGAGGGCACAGTGCTCATCAGAGGATCTGACTCGCGACTCCATATCAACAACGTTACGTATGACTACAAGGGCGAGTATGTCTGCAAGGCCACAAACGTAATAGCGGGAGTAGAGCGCCTCGTGCAGAGTGATGCCATCTCTGTCCAGGTAGTCGGTAAGTCGCTCCAAAGTAAGAGTATCTCACCACAACGGATTGGAAGTGTACCTCCGTATAAGTTTTGGATGAATTCTAAATAACAGGATTAAAGATAGCCCTCCATAGATATCCCTCAAGAAAAGGGTTCAAAATATCCCTCCATACCAGTTCTCAGGACATTTTGCAATAACAAGATTTGAAGTAGCTGTCCATGCTAGTTCTCAAAACATTTCTCGATCACAGGATTCAAAATGTATCTCCATAACCGTTCTCAAGTTGTTGGTCAATAACAGGACTTACAAGTGTCCTTCCTTTTGCAGTTCTAAAGATGTTTCTCAACAACAGGATTCAAAATATTTATCCGTAGCAGTCCTCAAGATATTTGTAAGTAACAGGATTCAAAATATTTATCCGTAGTAGTCCTCAAGATATTTGTAAATAACAGGATTCAAAATATTTATCCGTAGCAGTCCTCAAGATATTTGTAAGTAACAGGATTCAAAGTAACCCTCCACACCAGCTAGTTATTCCTAAACAACAGTGTTCAAAATCTTCCTCCCAACCAGTTCTCAAGATATTTCTGAGTAACAGGATTCGACGTATCCTTCCATTCCGTTCCAATTACGCATTGATGCGGCGTCATATCGCAGGAGAACGGAATTCAGAGCTACAACCAACTGAGAAAACCTTAAAACGTGCGACCTGTTAATTGGTTTTTACTGTCTCCAAATATGAGCACATAGAGTTTTTTTCTCAACATCTATTTATAGCTCCCCAAGTAACCGTGACTAGCAGGCACACGTTGTTCTCTCTACAGCTCCGTGTTCATTGATCTGGCCACGAGGTCTCCAAGGCCCTCTCTTTTAATCCCGTGTTGAGACTTTAATCCATCCACTCATTTTCTCATAACCCCTTCTCATCCGTCCAGTTTTGAATTACTACTTGCTAACATATCCTGTCGTGTTTGCGAGCTGTAGCAGACTAATTCTTTTTTTTTCTTCCAGGTCATTCCCTTCCCCTTTATCATAGTTTGGTTTTTTCTCTCTCCTAGGTCATCGTCCGTACACAAGATGTGGAAATGCTATGAAACTTTTTGCTGAATCTGTAATTCAGAGAACAACGAGAGCAGAACCGAATCCATAAAATATTAGCACTTCTCTTGAAAAGAAAGATTTGGTTGTGTTCAGTCAATTACGCCTCTTACCTGTGCAAGCTGAGGATTGCTTTCGTGACTTGGTGCTTAGATAAAGGTGTAGATCAGGCCGCGCCATAATTCAGGTGGTCAATCGCTGACTTTTCACCGTCCCGGCTTGATTCTAGTGCCAGAATATTCCATGTGAGATTTATTTTGGAAGCAGTGACGCTGGGATAGGTTCCTCTCCAAACACAATGGTTTTGCCCGTGGATAATCATTCCACCAACGATTCAGACTCATTTTTCATCAGGGGCTAGTACAGGACTTTTGAGAACGCAGTACCACATTTCGAGCCTCACCCTACTCCTACAGCCACGGTGTAGATTCATTTATAATGTAAATGTTCTGACTTTTACAGAATTTTTCACATCAGAATACACTTTTTAAATCTTTTGTTGTATTTGTTACATTACGTAATCCTCCTGAAAGATGTCATATTACCACCTGTCAAAGGATGGCTCTGATCGGAAGTTGTAGGAGGAACATACATGACGGAATAAATATAACAGACAATAAAATATTTATTTATTCTGATATATATAAAGGCTTTGCCAGTTAAAAATTAGCACACGGTATAAAAACGAAATATTTTAAGCTTGCTTAGTTTCTTTATATATAAAGCTTCCCTGTTTAACTCAATAAAATTCATGTCTTTACTTAAAAGCTACATGTTTCGATCTACATATCGACCATTCTCAGGCTAAAAAAATACCTACTGTAGGACTGGGATTCCACATAAAACATGACTTTGTTTTGTATATTAATTTTTTTTTGCCTGCCTTTTAATGACTGTATTTTTTCTTAGCCTGATCGTGGTCGACATCTATACTGGAACATGTAGCTTTTAATTAAAAACAGTTGTAATAGACTATTTAATATTGCTTAAATATCTTCTCTGTCTTTTTATATAGTTCTTAAATCGTAGCTGACACGTTTTCGTGTTAAGGATAAGAACAGTTTTTATTTTGTTTGAACCTTTGTGTACTCTGGCTATACCGTAATCGAATTTTCATAGTCTGTTATGTCGAAGTCTTGTTGCTGACTGAACAGCACGCGAGTATACAGTACTGAAGGACAGTTCTAAATTAGTTGAGCCTGTTACATGGACCTATCTCGTGTTACATGTAACTTGTTTTGCAGGTGAACCTCCATTCTCACTCTGTCACTGTGGAGGCTCCAAGAGAAGCTCTCTGCGCTGTAAGAAGAACTGCTGAGTGATACTGAATGATATTACTTCAGCATATTTTGTGGCGAACTTTTGTGTCTGTGTGCACATTTTATTGGTTTACTGAAATGTAACAGGCATGCCTAACGTAATGCTTTGCCTAAGCCATGGGTCGTACTTGCATCTCCATTTGTGTCTCCGTGTTTTGAGGTGCAAGTTGAGCACTTACAAATTGACTCGTTATCACAGCAATATAGGCCTATATTTGACATTCAGTTCCGGTGTTAATACTGTTTTTGGCTTAACATGTCACCTACGTTTACAGACAAAATAATGCGGATAAAAACGTTTTCCGTTTCTACCGGAAATATTTCACGTGGCGGATTATAGTTACATTTATTAATGGTATAATAACTAATTGCATAAAGTGGAGCAAAAGTCATTTGACATTGCATTCCTGTTGGTATATAATGGGTGTTAAGTGACTTTTACGCCATTCTGTATTTTGCAGGAAATTTTCGATGTTGTACAACATGAAACGAATACTGTGATTAATAGATGACAAACACAGGTTTTTAATGTTATCAATAGATCTACGTGCCTTTAATTATCTCCAGATTTGTTTTAATATTATCATCGTAGGTCACGCAGTTTTGTTCGTACTCCTGTTATTTAACCCCTGTTAGTTACCTGGACTCCCATTGCGTTTGTTAGAGCTGTTAAGCAAAGCGTGCAACTCATATATTTCACCCACAGGCCGTAATGGACCCACCGAATTTGTTAAGCCTACGAACAGATTCAGTTCGACACATTATTGTCACTCTCGTTTAATCTCGGTACAAGGATATCTGGCGTCACTATCAGCTGAAGTACGTGGGCACCATTACAACCTGCAGACACACTGGTCGCCCACGACACGTCGCTAATTGCTCGCTTAATGTCACTTAACTGCCCCTGTGCAGACGGGTGTTATGATACACATTCCGGTTGTTAACCAATTGGCATACGCTCTGCACTGTCCGTTCTAATCATTCATTCGTAAACCCTAATTATGATGGCCGTCATATTCAACGGTGGGTTAGTCATACTTGACTGCCTCGGCTCAAAGATTCACCTCACATGTGGCCCTAAAATTGTCTAGCAAAACCGCTTTCCTTTATTGCTTCCGGTTAGTGTCACTAATTCGTTGGATATTCAACTGTCTTGTCTGGAGTGTTAAATTTATTTAGTTCTTTCAGAATTTTTTTGTATGGTATGTTGTCGTGCTGCGTCCAGAAGCCCTCAGAACCCCTATTTATTCTGCAGCAGTACGGTTCTGCTGTTGTTCTGTGACCAACCAGGAGTCCTTTGCGTCAAAAATATGAATGAAGCCACTGCGTTATATACTAGAATTTTTAATAATGGACTTCAAAACAAATGCCTCAAATCAATCACAATACGTGTATATCTGTGCAGGTGTAGTCTGCTGTCTGGTGTCCAGTGAGTAAAGTGCTGCAGCTGTGAAGATGTAAGTCTTCTGGGGTGTTACGCCGTGTTGACTGATAAATAGTTACGGACGTTTCGAAGGAACGTATTGCCGTCATTTTCAGGGTCTAGCAATTGTAGAAGAAGAAAAAGAAGTCATTAGGCTTCAGCGAAACGTCAGTAGCTATTTACCAGTCGACACGACGTAATACCCCAAAAGAATTTTATCTTTATTGACACTGCTGTGATAACCTCAAACCTTGCTTAACCTTTTAAAGCCTAGCGGTAACTTTACATACGACCAGGTTTAACATTAAAAAATTCTACGTGGTGCCCGCATTGCGTTTGTGTGTTTTGTACGGATCTCAGAACAAACAGCAAATTTTGCCTTATAAAACATTAAGAGACTGGTTTTTAAAACCGAAGTGGAGAGTGTTTACAGCGCGGTACGCACTGAGTCCTTATATAAAACAGATACGCTTCGTCTTTAAAGGGATAATCCATTAAAGCCTAGTGGTTACTGTATGTACTTTTTAGTATGTCTGCTATCAACCATCATCAGATTCGAGAATGTATGTAGATGAAACAAGATACTCCTTCAAGTCTCCTTTATCACGTGTATTGACGGCTTTGCAGACTTCAAATCCGTGCTGCAGATGAGCTAGACGTAATTCGTTACTGTGCAAACCTGTGACTTAACGACTTAAGAAACTGAACGCACTGACTTACAAGAAAGTCTCAAACTTAATTATGACAAATTTACGAACTTTTTGCGAAGAGGTTAGGTAGTATAGGGGTTTTTTCCCCCCTGCTTTACCGACAAGCCCCGGCCCAACGCTCTGCCACCGTTGCGTCGTACGCCGCATGTCCTGGAGTTTTAACAGTCGATGGAGGGAGCTAGACAAACGATCGAAGTTATAATGACCTTAAGAAATCCTAATAAAAACTCACTAGAGCGTGGGCCAGCGCTTGCAGGTCCAGTAGGAAAAAAACATCCGTTATATTGGTATATCACACACTTATTTCCTTTAAATTTCAACAATTTTATACCCAACTATGTGAAACTGGATTATGGTTGTAAATTCACTCGCAGCTTGTCTGAAGCTCCAGCCGTCACGCCCACATAAAGGAATAGCGTCAGTTAAATTATAATTCCAAACGCATTATCAGCCATATTACAAGATAAAAACTTGGTATTTTCATTGCGTAAACATTTTCGCAGATACTGTATGTTGTATTGATTTTCAGTGCGTTTCAGTGTAATTTACGTATTTTATATACATCCACATTTCCGTATTCCTTAAAGTATGGCAACATCTCTGTCACATTACCCATACGTAATACGTGCAATCTGAACGTATTTCTACCGGTGTACATGTGTAATTCCGGTGTCATGAAATGCGTGTTATATTATACACATGTCTGAGTTTCCTTCTGTCTTGCAGGCGCCCCACAGGTGCTGCGACATGCTGGAGGCCGAGAGGTAGTCGTGGCTCGAGGACAGGACGCATTGCTTCGGCTCGTGGTGTGTGCAGACCCAAGACCACGACGTGCCGCCTGGGAATGGGGAAGCCTGAAGTTGGAGGCGGGAGATGACTTAGGGCGGTACAAAGCTGAGCAACTAGCACAGGCAAGCGGCGATACTTGTTCTCTTGTGGTACCAACCTTTCGCAAGACTCATCCATGTGTTGCTTTAATAACCTGCCTGTCCCTCTATCTGCCTGTCTCGTCAGAGGCAAGTAAGCTTATTAGCTGATACTTGTTTCCTCAGGATGAGCGGGACGGCTGCTACGAGGCGAGACTCCACGTAAAAGAAGTCGATCCTGCAGACTCCCGCAACTACTACCTCGCAGTGGAGAATGACCGTGGCACTGACCGACACGCAGTACACCTCGCCGTCAGGGGTAAGTAAAGAGAACAGTTACTTGCTTATCCAACCGAGTCCTAGGTCGGGCTGGACGACTGACAAATTTGGGTTCCATTTCTGGCGGGTGCATATTCATTACTTATTACCATCTAACCACAATCTGTACAGGATCGAGCCATCAAAAGTGCGTTGATCTTTAGAGTCAGACAATCCAAAGATTATAATCCTCTGAAATGTCAGTAACAGTTTGTCAGTCGAAACGGCGTGACCTACCACAAGACTTGAATCTTCAACCAAACTGCTTGTAGAAGGAAATAAGGAAAGCAAGGCTAATATAATTCGCTGAAAGTGTAAGTACTGTGCCTTTTAAGAGGAAGGTTTGAAACATACATGCAACAGACTACTAACATATTAATGAATGGCGGATTTCCTGTCTTGCTATTCATCTACACATTTAATGATTTCGAAGGATGTTTAGTGTAACACTGGCTAACGAAACTACAGGAAAATATTCTGGCCTTTACCGCCATGACTAAGCAACTGGACTGCAAATGTCCATGGCTGAATTTAGTTCATACGCTCACGTGTATTCCATTAAGCTGCCTTTTAATATTAGCCTCTCATCTACTCCTAGTGCTCACAAGTGGCCTCTTCCCTTAGTATTCCCGAATAAAATTTTATGTGGATTCCTCATTTTTTGCCATACATAATAAGTGCAAAATTCCATATTGTAAGCGTAACAGCATCACCAGAACTTAACCCTTTAGTTATTGATCCTGTAACCTACATCTGCTGACGTAAATACTTGATTCACGAATTCGCCATAAACAATAACGTTTGAAATGTTTTTCTCTCTCCAGTTACTACCTTTTGTACCTATATCCGTGGAATTTATTAGAAGGGAAAAGAAGAGCTTATGTGTGGTGTATTATTACAAAAACAATTGCTGCTACCCAAATTACTTCGCAGCGTACAAGAAATGGTAAAGCAGCATTGCAGTGCGGTTAACATAAAATACAGGAACAAAGATTATTTTGCGTTTGTGTAATTTCGTATGTTTGGATCCAGAGAGTGCTTCCATAACTTGATAATGGACTGAGTTTCACTGTGAATGTTGAAATTGTAATGTTTTTGCAAGCTATTCGATATTGCACGGTTAGCCATTCTGCTTTTTTTTTTTGGTTGCCGTATAAAAAGACGGTGTATCCCATTTCAGCGCGGCTGCCTGTTTTTATTTTTTAATGCATTTGAAACGTTAACAATGTAACTATATCCGTTCCGGAGACTTTACGAACAGGAACAACAGAACATCGTTCTGCAGTGTAGTTTATTGATGTGCATAATGTAATGTACCCTTGGTTATTTCTGTTAAGACCAGAGCCAGAGACCTGCTTTGTGAACCGAGAGAGGTGTCTCAGTGCATAATGAGATCATTTATATTCTTGAAACTTGCGCAATAAAATTGAGGTTAGTTAGCCGGAGTGTTTTGCTATTATTTCATACAAATTAGGTATCTCAGGTTAATTGCTTCATCTCCTCTTGTTCTTTTGTTGATTATTCAACGACGCTGCTCCAACACTAGACGTTAGTCTTGTCAAGTGAACTTAATTTAATGATTTAGTGTGGGTAGGTAATTATTTTAACGGAATTTATTCTCGCTGGTTCGCTTTAAGGCACTCAGGAAGACCAAAAAATTGCTCGATTTACACTGTAATCCGCCTCCACATGTCGATTCTGATGAGGAAGCCCTCGTGAAAACCGTCGTAACTTCTGTAGTGAAATGGAAGAAGGCTTAGTTATTACCCTTTGATGAACGCAATTTCGTATGATCTTTACGCTGCATTCAGACACATCTGTTGTTCGGGGAGAGGAAACAAAATCGAAAAAGAATTGAAGAGTCACAATTGTGTAGTTTCTGTGCTGCACTGTGCGGTGATATTATGGAATCGAATCTTCGGAAATTTGGGATGATCTGATTAACTGACATCCAATAGCGTAAGCCTATGTAATAATGCTGAATCGAAATTTTGCCTTCGTCACACGTCCATTTGTGTATTATATTGTTCCCCAACGTACTGTGTTTGTCGTGCGATATTCTGCCTTGTAACTAAAATTTTGATATCGTACGTGGATTTGTGCCAGTATTTTATTCACATACCCGTTAGTAATAAGAGGTAAAGGAACAGCTGTACGGGAGTACGAATAATTAGGCATTGTATAGGATGCTGCTGAGTTGAACACATATTCTCCTCGGACAAAGTGGCGAAGGAAAATTTCTTCTCCCTGCAAAGGATATGGCTATGGAATGTGTGAATTTAGAGTCTTACAGCGGTGTTGATGGTGATTAAAGTCTTCTGGGACATGACGCGGTCTCAATTTTTACATAGTGGCGGACGTTTCGGAGGGTAATTCTGCCTCCATCTTCAGAGAGTCAAATAACATTACCTGAAGATGGAGGCAGCAAGCTCCACCGAGTCGGTGTTAACTAGTAATCGAAACGGCTTCATATCCGAGAAGAATCGGTTCTTCGAGAAAGGTACAACATGCAAAAATAAAAAAGTCTAAAGACCAATCCAAGAGATTAATTTATATAATAAACAAAAAAGTGAACAGCAGAAGCGTAACAAGAGCAATAAATTATGCTATATCTCTTTATTCTTACTTATTCCTTTTTAATAATATAACGGTCACAGACAGAACCAGAAGAACTCAATAGAACTATATAAAACCCTGACATTGGACCCAGAACCACTTCCTCTATCAAGTTCATATCCTGTTTCTATAATATCAATTTTAACATTAGCTAAGTTTTTCAAAGTGGTATCTTGCCTTACTTTTTTTTTCAAGCAAGTTGTGATGCAGTTTGCGTCTCATTTCCGAAGTATCAGCAGCATGTAGTAAACAAAGCACGAATAGGACCTGGTTAGGAAGTGACAGTTAAAGCTTGTAAATGTTACATTCCATCTCGACAAATCTGACAGCTGCAAAGTAGAGAGGCTTTACCTGGTGTTAATTAATTTGACCGATTATTCCCCCTGATCAAGATCCAATCACGCAAGTGCGATGAAGTCTAAGCAGGGAATCCCCTCATTATGCTTCAGTGGTCGGGAATTGATTATCGCGTGATTGTCGTTCTCTCCTGCCATCTGTTGATGATCAGAGCAGTTTATACCCATTAATAGCAACTTGCCTGTGATCCAGGATGCCAGCATCCTAGCTATTGTATTTGTACCTACACGTCTAAGCCAACTTCCTTTCTTGTTATAAATTTTTGTCCTAATAAAGATGGAAATAACAGGAGAACGTAGAAAAGTTCGTAACTAGAAACTTTATAAATTTTATGTACAGATATAGTGTGTTAAAATCATGAGCTGAAGGATATGGGACGGGCGGAACATGTGGCACGCGTCACGGAGAAATGAACTGTGTATAAAATGTACTAAGTCCGACGTTTCGACTAACAGACCACTTAGGAGACCAAGGCATAGATTGTAATGTGAGATTAAAGAAAAAGGATAAGAAGGCATTAGCTGTATTCAACCGCCTTCCTGTTTTGAAGACGGTAATGAAAGGCATGTAATTAAAACCAACAAACGGAAACAAGTGTATGAAAGTGTATTATACACACTGTATACCTCCTACATGTTTCGGCCACTCATGCGGCCATCTTAAGAGAGAAGCATACATTGAAATGTTTCTATGCATGCATGTTTTGTAGCGCCCAACTAGGGACTGTTGCGCCAGGAAAAAATATGGCTACCGACTGGACGTGCGATGACTTGTGATTCGATTCCCGAGAGGGGCGACAAATTTATCTCTTCTCTAAAGCGCCTGTCTGCTGTTCAGTGGGTAACAGAAGCTCGATCCACGGGGGGGGGGGGGGGGGCGTTAAAGTGGCCTCGGCGTGGAGCTAACCACTCAAACGTATCAGGTGCCGAGTTTAAGAACGAGTAGAGGCATACGGCGAATCCTCCATACGCCTTCATGACGTGTAGAGAGAGAACGTTTCTTACAGTAGTTGCTAGTCTGAAAAGTGTTGTTGAACATCTAGAACAGAGTTCGTCGCTGTGGCAACGGCGTGTTCCCAATTACAGTCCGCGTGTAGCATACACACTGAGCATAGCAGAAAGCGCACTTGTTCTACTAATACATGCTCCTGTTACTTTCTATTGAAAGTGTAATCCTTCATGATAACGTTCAATTAAAAATTAGAATTACAGCTTTAAAGTGATGTGCTCTCCTCTGTGCATAGCAAGATTGCCAATATTTAAAGAAAAGATGTGTGAGATTCACGTTTCTACCTCCGGCACGGACTGATACAACCCATCGCACGTCCCATTGCTCCGAACTTCGTATGTGGTCACTTTACCACTTCTCACCGAGCGTTGTGAGACGTATGTCTGTGCAGTTTCCGTCCAATAAAGTAAGAACAAAACAATCAGCTTCCCGCGGATTCTTTCTTTCTTCTCCTAAACCATACCTAAGCCCCTGATATTTTATTAACTGGAACTGAATTTCCACTCGGTGGCAGTGGTCCGTACATTTGCACACAAATAGAAAGAAACAACTGTATACGTAAGGAGAAACAATACACAAAGCAATACGAAAACACAGAACACACAAAATAGAAAGCAAAATATACAAAACAATGTAAATAAACATAAGACGAATAATAAAAGCATAAAACAGGTAGTTAAAACATAACAATGAACGAAAAGACCTAAAGCAAATAATTCAGTTATACAAAATATGAGTCAGGTGTACAAAACAATGAGACATAATATACAGTAACCCACATACGAACTACATAACTACCAATCGATGATGATACACACATTTACGTCTGTTACCACTCTTTCTTTATCAAATTAGTTATATGTTCTGAGTAACACAACTTTAAGAAGACTACACGAAGTTGCATTAAAAAACTAGGAAATGTATCTGAAAGACAAGCAAATACAAGCCACGATATTATTAAATGTCACCCCGGAGTAGTAAATAAGACTGACACTGCATTTACAAATGAACAGTGTAACATTCTTAACAAAGGTCTGGAATACAATTTGTGTTACAAACAGGAGGTTTGGGTTCAAAATGTAACCCTAGAAGCTGAAAAATCTGTAAACTTCACCCCCGTCTAAGAGCAAGAATTTCTTAGACATTTAGTAGCCAAAACATTGAAAAACTGTATAAGAATCAAAACAATCAGAATTCACATTTGAATATGACTGCCCAGCTTGAAGTTTTGGTACTCTGAACGTACCGTTAACTTTATTTAATCAAACATGACGGGGTGGCGACACGTAAGTTTTTTCTTTATTTTGCTATTCCGGTATTTCATTCCATGCTCTTTATTTATTTGTTATTTCTTTTGTTCTATTTTCGGGTTTACCTCTTTGCCTTCTGTATTTCTGCCATTACATTTCTTTCTTTCTTTCCTCTTGCATGTTCTGTTTTATTATCCCCTTTCCCATCTCTTCATTTCTTCGCTTTTTGTCTGTCTTTGTTCCTTTTCCTTTTATTCTTTCTTTCCATCCATGTTACTTCCCCCGTCTTGTTTTTTCTTACCTACGTTCTTTCGTTCTTTCTCTTCTGGCGTTTTAAAGAACTGAAAATGTGTTCTTACTGACAAAATTATCTTAGCAGTGCTGCAAAGGGCACAGTTTCCCTACTTCTAGAGTACAGTGCGTCACATAAATATCGTGTACTGCTAATTATTGGAAGTGTATGATATAAGATGGTATAGAATAGTATAATTGTGTACCAGAATTACTTACATTGCATTATAATTCTTCAGTGGCGTGCTGACCACAATAGTCGTGCACAGGTCTATAACGTATCGCTCGTATGTCATTTGTTGGCAGTTATTATAGTTTTCAGAGCATGTTTCCTGTAGAAAGTAATTTCTCATCTTGGTGTTAAAATTAATTTTTAAGCTTAAATTTTCTTCAATATGCTGCCTATACATGGTGTAATATGAAACTGTACCCTGAATGTATGAATTAATAAATGACACAGGAAATGCTATGTTTTGTGTGCAAATAGAATCGAATGACAAAACTGTTCCAAATTACGCCAATAAACGAGAGACTATAGACAACATAAAGTCTATTACCATACAGTAATGAGTTAATTATAAAACGGAAAAATGCATGGATGTGCTTGTCATTCTGGAACATGTTTTAGTCTTTGACAGTTAACTATTAACATGCACCGTACTCACAATTTTTGAAGAATCCACATTTGTTAGAAGAATTTATTGATATTTTTAGTGTTTTCTAGTCTCAATAGCAACAGGAGAGTCAGACCACTGATAATGCATTCGGGCGTTAACCTGCTGCCTTTGAGCTTCGGTCATATGAATAAGGTGTTTCGGGAATTCTTCCAGTCAATACATAAAAAAATCTTACAGTAATTTAAATAGGCCACGACTGCTTATTTCCATCAAAATTATCCAATGGTTTCTACCTACAGACAATCCTCGACTTACGCAGTAGTTAACTTCCGAAAGTAGGGCGCAAATTTGAATTGAGTAAACATGTGGTGAAATACAAGGGAGACCAGTTTAAATCCAAACTGCAACACATTAGAACCTCCTCGGCCACAGCATGACCGCCACGCCGCCTGTGTTATCGCCCGGCAGTATTCTTCCACCACCTTCTTCTCATTGTGCTTTCATTCACGTAAGAAAAAAAAAATCGCGCTTTTCAAAAATGTTATTATTTTTGCTTCGTTTACCCTTTTAAAATAGCGTAAGTCTGAAATAGCCGTTGCAGGGCTGTTCGTAGGTAGCATTTGGTTTTAATTTATGATTTGAGCACTATCCTTGCAGTTGTTGTAAGAGTCATCCTGTTTACGTGTCGCCGTGTCTTCTGTTTTAAGAAAGAACTCTGTAGCAAATAAGCTTTATAATGACAATCTGAAAGTCAGTTAGTCAAAGGTTTGTGTGAAGGTCACCAGAATAATATTAATAATCCCTGTGGCGTAGGTAGCCTAATTTCGGCCGTATGAACAAGCTTATACTGACACGTAATTTGAATTAGGATACGCCTTTATTAAGATGGCGCTTACCTGCTAGTTCATCTATCTACCGCAACAGCGTGACGTCCGGTGGAATTTAATATGCAGGGTCTGTCGATTGCTTCTTGGTTGATGGGTGTCTGATAGCAGGAAACAACGACCCCTTACCGAAACGCATAACTGCGATATGAAGCCACTTCAAAACAGTCCAATTATAAGCAGGTATAAATCTCACAAGGGAGCCATTACAGTAACTAAGCTACGGGCTGGACGAGGGATAGAACATGGTTCGATTCCCGCAGGAGCGAAAGGTATTTCTGCCCTTCCAAGAATCCAGACCGGCGTCGGATTCCAGCCAGCCTCCTATTCAGAGAATACCTTGGCTTTTTCCCAGACATAAAGCGGCAGAGGCTTGAAGGTGGCACTCGCTTCTATCTAATGACTAGGTAAAGATTTAATGGAGCTATATCTCTACTTCCCCATACGCCTTTGTGGCGAGTATATGTATAACTGTATTTATACCTTTAATATCGCAAATTTCACTGCATAAACAAGGAGT
The DNA here is from genome assembly GCA_013340265.1 of Coptotermes formosanus. Lineage (NCBI taxonomy): Eukaryota > Metazoa > Arthropoda > Insecta > Blattodea > Rhinotermitidae > Coptotermes > Coptotermes formosanus. Next base: position 3,275,127 of record BLKM01009497.1, on the reverse strand, counting down.
ATTGCACAGTAATGTCTTTTCTGACCGTGCTCGTGTTCCATCCTGACATGTATCTTAATATTCGTCAGTCGACGAGTCAGACGAGTGATGAGAAGTTCCTTAAATTAGGGCTGCAACTGAAGATTGCAGTTTTGTGTTTGGCATGTCTGCTTCATACTCCTGAGATTCCAGGTACAAATCTTGGCCCGAAGACCGTTTGTGCAATTTGCTTTTTATCGTAGCGTTTTTCTGCCTCTAGACTTAAATCCTAACACGTCATAACCGCTTCCTTGCCTCATCCTTTCGCCTTCGCCATTCACAGTCATTCTAAAATTCCACCGATTCAGCGTCGTTAAATATCTGTATCACATTCGATGGTATAAATTATTAAAGGTTGATAAAACTTCGTAAAAGCACCAGATTTAAGCACAACGGGTGTGTGAAAATTTGGTTGCTGGGGTACTCGTTAATGTTAGTTAAATCAGGGGTGCACAAATACCGGGCGCCCTTTCGCCTTGGCGAATAAATTTTCTACGGTGGCGCATAATATTTGTGGTTCTTCAGTGTGCAACTTCATGCCACCCTTTTGGAGCCAAGAACCTTGAGGCCGTTCCTAGACTTTGGAAAATTGTGTGCACCCCTGAGTGAACTTCACTTTAAACATGTCTCCCAAGTACCTTGTATTGTGTACTTTGGTTTCTTCGGTTTCTTAACAACTGGTGACCTGCAGAATTATGTAGACAATCGTCGAGTGTCTGATTATGGATGTTAATGTGTGAGTGTTGAGGAAGAAAGCGGCCGTAGCCTATTTTAAAGCATATGGTATTGCAAGACTTATGATAGAGTGAGCCGGATATTCGGTAATAGCCGTTATTCGAACCTCATACTTCGCATGTACAAGAAGTTTAATCCTTCGTCTGCGTTCAGTATGTCAATCGTAAAACCCTATGTACGGATCATGTGACTGGGTGTCACTGCATCTACCTTATAGCTCCTCTATGGCATCTGTGCAATACAAATAAAATGGATGTGGAAGAAGTGGGATGGGGGGGGGGCATGGACTGGATTGAGCTGGCTCAGGATAGGGACAGGTGGCGGGCTGTTGTGAAGGCGGTAATGAACCTCCGGGTTCCGTAAAATGCGGGGAATTTCTTGACCAGCTGAGAAACTGTTAGCTTCTGAAGAAGGCCTCTGCTCCATGGAGTTAGTTAGTTAGTTAGTTAGTTAGTTAGTTAGTTAGTTAGTTAGTTAGTTAGTTAGTTAGTCAGTCAGTCAGTCAGTCAGTCAGTCAGTCAGTTAATGCAATACAAATATGTTATAACAATAACGAAACTAGATATGATTTGTTAAATTATGAATGCACATTTTTAGGAAAATGGGTAATAACAGCATGGTGATAGCCTACTTTCATGGGTTCGCCATAATTATAGAATCACTGAATCTCATGTGAAATATGTACAGTATGCGATCATTATGATCTTGGAACAAATTAAGAAAGAACACTTTATGTAGAGACCACATCTTTCCTTCCGTCTGTCTGTATCCTAGTGTCTGCCACTAAACAGTTTACCAGATTTTCATGAAATTCAGTAAATGTTTTTTTTTACTAAAGTTGTTGAGTAACCACGAGTTTCATGAAAGTCAACTCACTGAGAGTTGTTCTTTACTTTGGGGCATAAATGAATTTCTACCCATAGTGTCCATATTTATTGAACAGTTTGGGTAGAATTCGATGTGACGAAGCTGCATGGAGTACGATTAAGCAGTTGTGAATTTCGTGAAAATCGATGCACTGAAAGCCTTACTCTTCTCAAGAGCGTAAACGGAATCTTGCCCATATTATCTGAACTTCAGATTTGTAAATAAAAAAAACCATTACGCGACATATCCCCAAGAGTTCCTTAAGTAATTTCAATTGTTTGAAAATCCAGGCAGTGAAATTCATACCTTATGTATGGGAGTAAGTGATTTTCGATGCCTTCATTTCAAATTTATTTAATTTAATTTCAAATTTAATGCTGTTGGGCATATTTAATTTCTTGAAAATTGGCGTAAGAGAGGGCCGTACTTTTGCCATGAGCTTAATGAAATGACAGTCACATGTATACCGTGAAACTGTATGACATTTTCGGAGTAAAGAACGCCATGATCTTCCGATTAGTAGTACCAGTGTGACTAAAATGTAACATTTATAACCCGTCAATTCCACGACACTCGATACAGGAACGTGAGGTATCTTGCTGTATTATTTATCCGTTGGTTACCGTACGAAACAGTTTTAGCTGCAAAAGCTTCGTAGCTTCTAATAATAAGATAATCATGAATGGTGAGCAGACATGGATACTGAACACGCTCCATGGCCAGCATGCAGGTACTATCCATGCATTTACGTGTGGAAAGTGAAGAAGTCCTTAACCAGGACAGCAGCCTGTCAGCTGGTTGATTTTCAAAACAGCAGTCTCTCTTGCTTTGCCTGCTACACGACATTCTGTCAAATGTTGTAACAGCAGTGGGATCTGACATTCTCACAGCCATGCTAATGAACATTCAAATCTTCATGGATGTGACGTGTTCAGTGATAAATATTTACCGACGTTTCGGAAGGGCTTACAACCTCCAAAACTTCGATAAATATTTACCATCATGTTTCAGAAGACTTAAATCTTCATTTGGTAGGTCTAAAATTTATTGCAACCTATCTTGCTTCTTCTTTTCTGCTCCTGTCTTTTCTCTGTACCTTATTTTAGCTTAGCTTAATTTTTCATTATCTGTTTGTTTTCTAATCTCTTTTTAGGTCATTGCTTCCGTCACTTTATTCTTAGTTTATTTCTTGGTTTTTTTCTCCCTTCCATCCTTTTATTTGTTTCCTTCTACCTTCTTGTCCTTCACGAAGTTACGTACTTGTCAAAGTGAAAAGGTTGTAGACTGCAAGAAAAATGTTGTGTAAACACGTTATGACGACACTGACGACAACAAAGCAGTAACGTTTGTAATAACAAGCATTCGTATCTGACAGAGAATGTAATATAACTGCTTTGTTGTCTAATGAACAGTACGTGGAAGCGGGAGTGGAAGAGAATGTTCATTTATTGAGCCCGCATTTGCATACAGGTCCGTGTGTTGCTCAAACAAATGTGGACGTCAAATTTTTGCAGAAGTTAAAAGAGTGAATGGTCCCCCATTAGGCAAGGCCAGGAATAGGCGTCGAATCTCGTGCAAGTTAGAGCGCATGAATTTCCATATTTAGTGTACTTTATTCAACACGTGTTGGCCTAGAGTAGCATTAAGGGAACGTCTGCCTTGTTGACATTTATGAACAAATTAGTGTAAATGTGTAACACAAGTTGGAACACACGTTTTAGCATCGTAATTTGTACTTTTCATTTACATTTTAAGGTACAGGTAAAGTTCGCCCTGTAGCAGGGCGTGAAGGCCCAGAGAGGGGTGGAGATATAGCTGTACTCTTTCTTTAACCTTTTAAAGCCTAGCGGTAACTTTACAAACGACAAGGTTTAACATTAAAGAATTCTACGTGGTGCCCACATTGCGTTTATGTGTTTTGTACGGATCTCAGAACAAACAGCAACTTTTGCCTTATAAAATATTAAGAGATTGGTTTTTATAACCGAAGTGGAGAGTGTTTACAGGGCGGTACGCACTGAGTCCTTATATAAAACAGATACGCTCCTTCTTTAAAGGGTTAACAACAGCTCTGAATGTCGGCGTGTGGTTAAGGTCACGCCTCGGACGCTTTACCCCTGGGAAAGAGACCCAGTACCCCTTGTACGACAGAATGGGTGGGCCTTGGGGGCCGGTCTGGACGGGTAGGGAAAATCTCGCTCCTGCTGGAATTTTAACCCCGGACCGTTTAGCCTGTAGCAGGTCGCTGTACCGACTAAGCTATCCCGATACATTGTAAGGGCTGTCAAATATATGAGTGGGATGAGTGAGATAAGCAGTGGACATGCGAGATAACGAGGAATAGAAGAAATTTTAGTCTGGAAATATGAAGGGAAGAGACTAGTTGGAAGATCTAGGCATAGATTGAAGGATAATATTAGATTGTATCTTAAGTGCGCTGCGCGGAATATATATAACATTAAATGGATTTTAATTATTTCGTATAAGAGGGTGTGAAGTCATTCCTCTGGCGCAGCATAAGGATCAGTGACTCTTTCCAGTATGATAATTAATCTTTAACCTACTTGAAAGGAGTTGAATTTCTCGACCATCTCAGTGACGGTCAGCGTCTGAAAAAGAACTCTCCTTCACGGAACTGGTTAGTTGCATCACTGGCCTTGGTGTCGCAGATTTCAAAGACAATCATTCCGCAGGTAGGCGAAATTTACTTTGTTTGGATCTCATCAGGAATGCAATATACCGGAAATGTGTCTACCCAGGGGCTTGTTCCTAATAAAAGCTATAGCACTTAACATTCCTTACCAGTTAACTTCGATGGCATTCAGTGTGGGCACGAAGGTCAATAAGAAGTAACCGTCCAGCAGTTACCAACATGAAACCTGTGGAATACTTGGAGGCAGGGGAGAGAGTGAGTTCCTAGTACCCAGAAGGCCGTTCTGGCTTAGCAATACAGCATCTTGACTCGCACTCCGAACGTATTCGCGTATAATGCTAACGCATATTGTCCGGTGAGTGACTGAATTCACGCACCCCTTATTTTACGCTCTAGTTGCGTTCCTGAAAATGTGGTCGTAAATCAAAAATTGTATTCTCATCAGAAATAAGAGATCAGCGTAACAGAATGCAGCCACACAAAGGGCGTTAAACAGAAAATGAGAGAACGCAAATTATGAAGTGGTGTAACTTCGCAAGGGGGCGTCAAATAAGGGCTGGATGTATGTGATACGTTTAAATAGTCCGACAGACTGTTCCTTCACATTCTTTCCAATCCTCCCTCTCGCCTGATCGTTAGCCACAACCTTTTTTGTTGATCAGTGAAATAAAGTACTGCTTCAGAAACCTGTAGTCACTCGTCGTCTCAAGAGATTCCCCGCACTTTATGCGACCCGAACATTTATTGATATGTTCACAATAATCCACCTCTTGTCCCTAGCTTGATTCAAGCGAACCCAGCCTACAGCATCCTTCCATGTATTTCTTAAGACCCAGTTCAACCTTTTAAAGCCTAGCGGTAACTTTACATACCACCAGGTTTAACATTAAAAAATTCTACGTGGTGCCCACATTGCGTTTATGTGTTTTATACGGATCTCAGAACAAACAGCAACTTTTACCTTATAAAACATTAAGAGAATGGTTTTTATAACCGAAGTGGAGAGTGTTTACTGCGCGGTACGCTCTGTGAGTCCTTATGTAAAACAGATACGCTTCGTCTTTAAAGGGTTAATGTCATCCCCTGAACTACATCTGTACTTCCAAATGGTCTCTCCGCCCAAAATTTTGTGTGTCTCATAGCAGCAATTTGTACTACATGTTCCCTGCATCCCTACCATACTTGGTCTTCCTAATACTGAAAAGTGCCGATCCCAGTTGCCCTGCCCTGCAGTCTGCAACCGCTTGATTGCTAGGACCGCGGGTTCGCATCCCGATGAGTGCATTATTTTCCTCAATTGTGTTTGCTGTGTGTTGTTTGGGTAGCGGCTTCTGTGACGAGCTGATCACTCATTCAGAGAAGTCCTACCAGTTGTGTGTGCGTCTAATTTTGTGTGATCTCGAAGCTTCAAAACGAGATGGCCTTAGTCCGGTTTGGGCTGTGGGGCCACAGGAAAAAAAAAACTGAGACGTACCAATTATTAATTCATCGTTCTTTAGGTTTCTCCATTTTCCTGTCACTTCCTTAATGTTAGGTCCACATTTTGTGTTAGTGTTCTTCTGAGGCACTCCTCTTTAACACACTCGATCTGTGTTCTTACCCTAATGTTAGAGAACAAGTTTTGTGTTAGTTCGTCGTTTCTTATTAATAATTGCCTACAAGATGAGAAGAAAGAAGGAAAACTTTTATCACCTTTGTTGACCTGTCGTTTTCGGAAATTCCACCTGAGCTGCTGTGTTGTGTTGCAGAGCCGGTTCCCATGGCGACGCTGCTGTGCCTAGCTGCAGGCAGTCTTCTGCTACTTCTGGTCTTGGTGTGCTTCACAGTATATGCCATGCGACGGGAAAAGTGCTGCTTTGCACGTAAGTACGCCTTGCGCCTCCCCCCCCCCCAAATTATCACACCAACATGTTTATGAAGCTTAAATTAGTTTTTGTTTCCTATGTATTTTCATATACAGACTTACGTCACGTAGTCTTGAAAAACCTGTTAATTCTGAATAAGTATTTCCACGCAATATGATTTGTATACTTAATACATGCAAGCGCTAAACAACCACTGGTTGTTTTGGCAAGCATTTGATGCACCAGGGATGTTTCTACTCACGAGTCTTCACCACGCGGAAAATCCCATTCGACGATTTATAATATATCTAGTTGAGAGAGAATTATTAAATAAAATTTTAAAAAATACGTACTCTTGTATGACATTATCAGTTTTCGCTGCGCCCCCTTCTTCAGCTAATAACTGATCGGGGTCTACTGACTAAATAAATCTATATAGAAGTTGGTCAAGAATTACGGACCATTTAAATGCCATTTAAAGAACCGTGCGGTTCAGTATTGTGTTCATACTAAATCCAATCCACGCCGTCGCATTTCTCTTTTTTTAGGATTCATTCTACTTTTGCTCTCTCGTGAAGGCACTGACTTCGGAAACAGGCTCCTCCTTAACGTTGTGCGATGACAATGCTATAAAGACGTGTAGGGAAGTGACGGTGTAATGCCACGCGTATTAATCTCGACACTACATGGAGGTGAATGCTCAGCTTCACGCTTCTTCCGCTTTGTCCCTAAAGAATATTCTTCTGAATTCAGTATATACGACGCGTGGTGGGCCCAAGTGCCGGTCCAGACTCTGCAGGGAAATCGAACCACGATTCCTTGGTTGTTCAATTGTCGCATACTCACTGCAGCCTACACACTAAGCTTAGTAAAACACATTTACAGCTGTACTGGGCCTGATACGGATTTAGAAAATACTGTTGACCTGTGTATTCAATTTGCAGACATTCTGTATACGAAATAAATAGCAAGCCGCCAGTCACTGTGCCTGAAATCTATGCACGTTGGGAGTGAGAGGGTAATCGTGGAGAAAATGTAAGTCCCATTGGCTCTCCAAGGTAATGAGATAGAGCAAACAGGAGACTTTTCAACACCACTGTGAACTTCTGAGTCTTTCTTCCGTTTGTACACACGCAATTAATATTCACAGTTCTGGCTCTACATCTCATCATAAAGTTAAATGAATGAGGTTAGGGACTCGAGCAGGTAGGGAGGTGGAGAATGGGCATTTCAGATGGAGATATATTCAAAACCTCATCTCATAAAGCTACCGCAGTCAGATATTTTCTCGGCTTAGATAAATCTTAAGGAAATGCTACTATTCCTGGAACTGAAAATCCAGGCTCTCAACTTATACCTTTCATTGCTTTTCATCCGTTGCACTGCCAACAGCGATAATATCTAACGTGCAAAATAAATGCAGTGGTCACATCGATCCTCAGTGTCTGACATATCCGCCTTTTGTATAATTACGGGCAACTTTCGTCTCAAGACAGATGATAGAATTTTCGCCAAAGATAACGGGAAATATAAAAATTTTATTAATGGACAGTTTGAATTAAAAATGCGTTAGATTAAGGATAATAATTCAGGAAGTAATGTTACGGTAACCGGCCGGAGGAAAAAGTTCAAAATACGTATGCAGTAAAACCTCGTTAATCCGGACTATATGGGGGGAACAGTAGTCCGGATTATTAAAAGCCCGGATTAACACGAATAATAAAGACACAGGTAAAAGCACGAATAAAAGATGCGCAACACTCAAAATCATGTTATATATCATAATAGTTATTAAACAGTAAAAGAGGCACATATTTACGTTGTTGTAATGTACAGCAATTGTTAATAATATACTGTGTGTCACGAACTATAAATCGTGGGCGATCTTCTCAGAACATTTAGACTCTCTCCGCACATCTTTCTGTTGACTACATTGTGGCGTGTGCGGAATCTAAACAGCCAACCGGAACTGGCTGATTTATTCTACTATCGTCGGCTCCAAAATAATTTTTTTTTTTCCAGGAACCCTGTCCGGATTAAGAGAAGTCTGGTTTAACGGGGTCCGGATTAACGAAGTTTTAATGTATTGTGTTTTTAATTATTTCTTGTAACTCCAATAACAAATCGGATTTAATTGTGCTTTTCTACATAGTCCCCGGCACAATTGAATTATCGTATCATGCGGCAAGCTTCCGTGTTCCTGTTGGTCTTAGTCCATGTACCGTGTTATCAAACCGTTATGTCACAGTTGTTTCCACTATGCCAGCGTCTTTACATCTGTGGCCGCCAATATTTCGCTTCAGCGGTGAGAATAGATGATAATCTCTCGACAACGAATTCTCCTCATGTAATAATAGTCAGCGTGGGTTCTTTCGTTACGAAATGATAAGTTACGCAAATATATTTTGTGACCAACCCTTGAAGCCCAACTTGTCAAGAAATTTCTGGCTTTTCAGCAACTCTTTTCCACCGTCTGCGGTGAGTCCATGATCAAATCTCATTGCTGGACGGCGCAAATCGAACTTGGATTGCTTTGTCAGGGTCTCAAGGAAATGAGCTCTGGCAGACAGTGCAATGAGTGTTACTGAAAGGATGTAATTAATGAATCGTTCAGAAATTATTGTTGGCATTAAGAAATATTAGTGAAGTAAACAATCTAGCATTCGTAATGCCAACAAGCCATACTATGTACGTATAATGTAACACTGAGGCGCGTTTGCGTAACAATTGTTGTCGTGGAAAAGCAGTGACTATTAAATGTTATGAGTGTGTGTCTATCCTTACGTTCGTTAAAAGACACGCAAATCGCCTGTTCTCTCCACAGCAGTATATTGTCATCTGTGACCTGTGTGCCTGTACCACATTTCTCCACATTATCTCATAAACGGCACGATTTTCAGAATAAAGTTATTGAACATAAAATGTGTGTTGTGATTTTCTCTACTACTTTTATACGCAATATTTCTCATTCTAAGAAAAAACTGGGCGAGATATTGTCATAAATGTTCATAGGTTTCCATGGAAAGTACCCGTTATTCATGACAGATTCTAATAAAACTGGAATTTTCTCGACACATTTTTGAAAAATACTCAAGTATCAAATTTCATAAAAATCCGTCGAGTGGGAGCCGAGTTGTTCCATGCGGACGGACAGACAGACAGACATGACGAAGTTAACAGTACTTTTCGCAGTTTTGCGAACTCGCCTAAAAATGATTAAGTTGATTTCTTTGGTGCCCTACAACTCATCACATGAAGACGGATGCTTTTGATACTTGTATTATACTAAGTGAATGCTGCTAGAGATGAACTACGTGAGATTTATGCTTTCCTCTGAAGAACTGTTGTGTTCAGGGAAAAGAACTGAAACTACATGCACCAAGCTGCAGAATAAAATTCGTGCCAAAAATAGACTTGTGTGGAAGAATGATAAAATAGAAGAAAACAGTTGTGTTGTTAGATTTATTTTTGAGGGCAGAGATGTAAGGATTGAAAGCAGAAAAGGAAACAAAAAGAACTATTCGAGGAAACTGAATCGAGATTTGCGTATGGAGAAGAATGTACTAAGAGAGATGCTATGATAAGAACGAGAAGATAAGTAGCATTGAGGATGTGTTACGAAGGTTTTTGAAAAAGAAGGAAGTTCTGTTTGGTTGGATCTTGTTATAACAGTAAATTTTTACGCTGTACAATCCGTTTCAAATTGTATGTACTCGTGTGTCAGAGATAGAATCGCGTAATTTCAAAGCTGTTTCGTGTCTTATTCCTTTCCTTTACAAGTAAGCATGGGGGCGTGCTTCATTATTTGATGCGTAGCTTATTTGATAACATTGATTTAAGAAAGAATATCATCTAATTTCGAATGAGATGGCTGCAGAACGACTCTTTAGTACGGAAAAATTTAGAAGAACTTGGTTGTGGCCGATTTTAAGTTTTTCTCCTGACCATCATTATATTTATTTGTTCATGGTTTATTTAATGACACTTTATCAATTTTATTAAATAAGTTGTTAGCGTTAGTGTTGGGATTTTGACAAATAATAAATTCGAAATTGTAGAAGGTAGGAGTCGCGCTGTGTTTTTAAGGAAACCTTGAAGTAATTTTATGGTGGGGCTTAGAAATATCTCAAGTCAGGATACCCGGGCTGTCGTTCTAGATTCAAACCCCTGGATCTGTTAATATGCCTGAAATTCAAAATGGACTTTTAGTATTACGCAAAAATTTATCATATAAAATGTCACTACATTTTATTAACTGTTTATGGTGTGCATGAACAGTTTCATTTGTGACCTTGGGTACAGTAAGCTTTGTTATGGATCAATACGATGGCTGAAAATGAGAAGTTCTTGAAAATATTTACTAAAAATCTACGATTGAGAACTTTAAAACAATCTTCCGACCCATGCTGGTGTTGCTCAAAGTTACAGACAAACGGATTATTTGCAAAGCACGTCTCATAATTCCGTTATTCGAGGTTACATAACATATCCAAACGATAAATCGTCGTCATATAAACAAAGCGATCTTCTGTGAGCTCAGAACGTTGAAAGAAATGCCCGTCACAAATGTAACGTTTCCCGCATGTTAAACTTTGTAGTATACCCTTGTAGACTTATCTTTACTCTTTGAGAAAAGCAGGTCTGGTTTTGGTGGAGGTGATAGCAGCAGCAGCAGTAGTAGTAGTAGTGGTAGTAGTAGTAGTAGTAGTAGTAGTAGTAGTAGGAGTAGTAGTAGTAGTATTTATGAGCTAATAAACATCTGAGGCTATGTGCAAGTCTCTACCAATTAAGCCATGTACAGTTGTCCCGCTATGCTTTCGGCAAACTGCAGGGTTAATACTCATAATGTGCTCATATTGGGTGAAAAAGGTTGTATAAATGTGCGTTGTAATATTAACCGTTACATATTTTCGTGCTTATGTTTATGGTAGGTTGTAACCTAAAGTACGCACTTGAGCGGCTTACTCTTCGAAGGAACCTCCTGCCTTGGCTAGAATAAGCGAGCTCGTTTCAAAACAGTGGGAACGCCTTTTCGTGTGATTTCATAATTGTTCCGTATGAGAGCAGCTCCGTCCGTGATGCCCCGTGAGAGTTATCTTCGAGTCTACGATTTCACCGGATAAAATAACGCATGTATGTATCCTCACAAGTAGAAATCACTACTTACCAAGTTCGGCGATCGGGGTAGTCAGGCATTCGGACCTCCACGACCAATCAAAAGATTTTCGTAGCACCTATTCAAGGACTGTGCGATTTGCCAACCGAAGTGAGAGGCAGAACGCTGTCGTGTTGTGTCCACGTGTTTGATTTGGTCTGAAGGTAAACGTTTTCTGTAAGCAGTAGTAGTTCAGCCTGCAGGAAATGCAAGTAGTAGTCAAATTTTAAACGTCTCTCGAGAACAAATAACCCAGTTACTTGCTCGAAGATCGCGCGATCTAAGACGTGGATCTGCGGCAGCTCGCTTGCTGGGATTGTGATTTCGAATCCGGTTGGATGTTTGTCTGTTGTGACTGTTGTGCATTGTCAGGTAGAGGTCTCTGCGACGGGCCGATGACTCGTCCAGAGGAGTCTTACCAAGTGTGGTGTGTCTCAGTGCGATCGAGAAGCCTCGATAATGAGGAGGCCGTGGCCCACTAGGGGCTGTTGCGCCATGGGGGGGGGGAGTTAACTTGCTCAAAGATAAGACCGCACTACACCTTTATCGAAAAGCAATACTGGAATCTGGTTGCAATGAAATAGTGCCGATTTGTTTGAACCATGCATCGGTATTTTGGCAATGGCTCTCCCATCTCATGTGAAGTGGGCCTCACCATAAAATAAGGAGTCTATTCGAACTCCATTACCCTCAGACTGGAGTATTCCACATGTTGGCAGTATTACGGGTCCAGGCCTGTCTGATGTAAAGTTCGTGATGCGTGTATTCGACGGACAGTTTGCCTAGCACTCGCTGTGGGACCCTTCACAGTATCTCTTCTTGATCACGAAAGCGCTGTCGCACGCCACGTCCCACTGGCACATGTGACGAATGATGCCGTGTCTCACAGTTGGTAACGTACACCACTGAATGCCGTTGTGCTTGGGAGAGCCGATGCTTGTTATTTTGAACCGGTGGCCTCGGGTTCTCATCACAGAATTCGGAAACGAAATACATGCCTGCTCTCCATTTGTGAACTGTGTATTCACTCACGCTGCTGGCAGTTCTTCTGAAGGAAAGGACAGAGGACAAGCAAGACAGACAGCGTGCGTAAACGTAATTTTGAAGTGCTTTCGAGTAACCATTTTTATTGGGGCAAAGCAGTAAGTATTTCACACTCCTCAGTGTGTGTTCCTGTAGCCTTATTTATCCAGCATGCAAAGCGCATGCACCGTATTGTATTGCCATCTGTGATCGGTCCCGTTGTGCTATATTTTTACAAATTATCTAAAAAACGACACGATTTTCGGGAAAAAGTTATAGAACATAAAATGGTTGTTTTGATTTTCTCTACAACTTTTCTGAGAAACATTTCTCATTCTAAGAAGAATTCGGCGATATATTATCACAAATGTACATAGTCTTTATGTAAAGTACCCGTTATTCTTGTCAGATTGTAATGAAAGTTGAATTTTCTCGGCAAATTTTGGAGAAATACTCAAATATCAATGTTCATGAACATCCGTCCAATGGGAACTGAGTTTTTCCGTGCGGACGGACAGACATGACGGACCTAATAGTCGCGTTCCGCAATTTGCAAATGCGCCTAAAAACGTACTTTGTGCTACCGCTGGACACAGACAACCTGCTGACTGGTAGGTGTAGCACAGGCCAGTTCACTGTCTCGGCACTGACTGGGGCGCTGCGCTGGCACAAAGCATAGCGATGTAATGATTGAGATATCGGCCAATTTTTATAAATCCTAACAGTTATTGTTCAAAATAAGTCGAGGAGTAAGCACTACATTATAGTACACATCTGTAATTCAACAGAGTATGCTCATGGTTTTAAGGGATTATGTCCCATTCAGTTTGAGATTTATAAGAAATATGAAAGTTACAGACTGAGGGTGTTCGAGAATAGGGTGCTGAGGAGGATATTTGGGCCTAAGAGGGACGAGGCGACAGGGGAGTTGAGAAGACTACGTAACGAGGAACTTAATGACCTGTACTCATCACCAAATATTATTCGGGTAATCAAATCGAGAAGAATGAGATGAGCGGGGCATGTAGCACGTATGGGAGGAAAGAGAGGTGCATACAGGATTTTGGTGGGGTACCTGAGGGAAGGCGACCACTTGGAAGACCCAGGCATAGATGGGAGATAAAATTAAAATGGATCTTCAAGTAGTGGGATGGGTGGGCATGGACTGGATTGAGCTGGCTCAGGATAGGGACAGGTGGCGGGCTCTTGTGAATGCGGTAATGAACCTCCGTNGATATTTGGGCCTAAGAGGGACGAGGCGACAGGGGAGTTGAGAAGACTACGTAACGAGGAACTTAATGACCTGTACTCATCACCAAATATTATTCGGGTAATCAAATCGAGAAGAATGAGATGAGCGGGGCATGTAGCACGTATGGGAGGAAAGAGAGGTGCATACAGGATTTTGGTGGGGTACCTGAGGGAAGGCGACCACTTGGAAGACCCAGGCATAGATGGGAGATAAAATTAAAATGGATCTTCAAGTAGTGGGATGGGTGGGCATGGACTGGATTGAGCTGGCTCAGGATAGGGACAGGTGGCGGGCTCTTGTGAATGCGGTAATGAACCTCCGGGTTCCATAAAATGCGGGGAATTTCTTGACTAGCTGAGAAACTGTTAGCTTCTCAAGAAGGACTCTGCTCCATGGAGTGATTGAGTGAGTGGGTTGGTTAGTTAGTTTGTTTGTTTGTTTGTTTGTTTGTTTGTTTGTTTGTTTGTTTGTCTGTTTGTTTGTTTGTTTGTTTTTTGTTTGGTTGGTTGGTTGGTTGGTTGTTAGCTAGTCAGTCAGTCAGTCAGTCAGTCAGTCAGTCAGTCAGTCAGTTAGTTAGTTAGTTAGTTAGTTATTTAGTTAGTTAGTTACAGAAGATTACTTTTGTCAATGTGGGCTTTGGGGTGGACGAAGTTCCACTGGGACGGGTTTTTCCCCGAGTACTTCGGTTTTCCTCTGTCAGTTTCATTCCACTTGTGCTCCGTTACTAGGAAGAGGATACACAATAATAATAATCTTATCACAGGGTTGCACAAGAAGCCTTAAGGCTGTGGTGCGCCCGTAGCGTCTGATGCGGGGCCCTTCTTCACTATATAAAAGTTACAAAAGATGAACTTAGCCACTGGCTTGTAAAAGGGTTGAAATTCGACTAATGGTTTTTAATTTGTAGTGCGGCTGCGTGCAAGTCCAAACGCCAGGCTAAGAGCTGTACATAAAATCGATGTGCGTCATGGAACATACCAATGAGTTGATGAATTTAAATAGATTATCAACCTTTAATAATATTTTACTATCAGCATGTTTATTTTCGTTGTGAAAATAACTTTGAAAATGTCTGTGGTGATACAGTGACTGAGGTGTACTTGTGCTGACACTCGATTCTGACTGAACTGTTCTGTGATCTTGAAATCAAAGTGAATTTTGGTTCAGTTCCCATAGTACACTCTTAATATCATAAGTATTAAAGAAAACTTTACATTATTCCACATTCAGTAATCCATTTCGTATCTCCAACGGAAGTGATCCAGCTAATTCAAGATAACGTGTGGTAGTGTTCATTTAGTTTTCGGAAACCAGGAGTAGTGAATGAGATGGAAGAGAAATTTAAAAAAATTCCGAGACTGTAAGCAGAGATTTGACACTCTTGTCTTCGCTAGAAAAAGTGAATCAAATTTTGTTAGTCCTTTGTTTACGTATTTTTTGTTTCCATCCTCAGTGCCCCTTTCTTTGATATTTCCTCCTATCTTCTTCGACTCTGACTGTCTCTTTCTTTCCTTTCTTAATCTCCTTATATATTTACCTTCTTTCAGTAACTATTTTATTTTTGTAAATTTGTCGTCAAATCAAATTGCTTCCGTCGAGCCCCCTGAAACCTGTGGATACGCGGGCCACAGTTTGGTAACCTGTGTGATGTACTGTACTTGTCTAGTCTTCTGTGCTACATGTTTCGCTGCAGTTTCTGTTGTATTCATTCCACTTGTGTTTGCAGGTAGAGGGGACTTCAGACCTTCCGATTTAGAGAGGTAAGTACATAACATGTTATGTTATGTTATACACAGTCGCCTTACACCAGGATTCTACCCGGGAGGTACCCGACTTAAATCTAGAGCGGACTGCCTACTACCATGAGTGTCTGCGTAATTTTCCCAGTCCCTCTAATCTAATGTCTTGAAATAGGCCACGTTCACCCTGTTCTGTGTCTTTACCTATTTATCTTTTAAGACTTCATCACAGAAGGTCCTGGCCGAATGGCTAGCACTCTGCCACGTACTCAGGAGGCCTTTGCTTCAAAACCCGTCGCGGAGACCGGATAACATAACTCAGATCTCCCTGTTTTCGTCGGTTTCTCCAGGCGGATGCTGGAATAATGCCTCAATTGAGGCCACGAGAGCTTCCACGCCCTTTAGAATTTATTATTCGCTTATTTTCCTATCACGAGGGCACGCGGTGGTGCAGTTGGTTAAGGCACTGCTCTACAGGCTGGAAGGGCGCGAGTTTGATTCCCGATGGTGTCATTACCATTTTCCATCGACATAATCCTTTCGGCCGCACTATGGCCCTGCGGTCAACTCAGCCTCTAACAGAAATGAGTACCGCGAATATTGGCTTGGGGGGGGGGGGTAAAGGCGGCCGGTGCTTAGGGCTGACAACCTTATCACCTTCATGTGCCGATTGTCTTGAAATCTGGGAGCCTCAACCTCCTGGAACCCTCAGGGGCTGCCCAGGCCCGTACAGGGATTGTTTTACCTTTTATTATCCTATCGTGCAATAATACAGACCTGTGGTTAGAACACCTCAGCTATTGAATGCGTCGTTAAATAAACCGTGAATCAACCAGTCGGTTAATTAAGCAAAGAACTATCCTTACTGCCTAATCGACGATTGCCTTTAGTTTATAACGTTGTTAAATATACCAAGAGCCGTTGTCCCTCACGAACTAGATGGCCGAACCCATAGTAACCAGTTGATGGAAAACTTACTGTTTTCCTGAATGTTAAATCAGAGAAGTGATCATAGGTTGATTTGCCGAAGAGCAGCTGAAGAGAAGCAGTGTGTTTTCGGGGAGGTTATCACTCGTGACGGTGATGAAAGGGCTCGTCCCACGTCTCAGTGATTGCTCTGAGTGGCTACCATTACCCGACACGAAAAGAAATCACTTAGCTTGGCAATGCCGAAACAAGGGAGCGTCGCAAAAGATCCGATAAAGTGGGAACTCACCCCACACGGTACCTTTCCAAGCCCTTCCTGCCTTTTTTTTCCTCTTTGTCAACATTCGTTTCAGTTACACTATTCCTTTCTTGTGCCTTTTCCTTCTGCCGTTCCTATTTGTCTCCTTTCCGCACTTCGCTTAGTCTTCATCTATCTTATTTTCAATTCTGCCCCAGTGTCTGAAGACTTTCACCGGAGTCACCACCTTCTTTCCAGTTATACGAGTGGTAACACAGCACACATTACGTAGGCAACAAGGCACTGAACATCATTCTAATCTATTTTTGTGGAAAGAAGGTATGTTCACACTAGTCGCAAGTGCAGTGTCCGTTTTAAAAATAACGTAGCAAGTTACTTGTAAAACGATGAAATAGGAGATATTTGCTTCACAGAAGGTTTAATTTTGTGCAGAATTACTTTGACTGACTATTGCAAAGTGTGAAAACAGAAGCAGATTAAAGTGTACCTTGTGGGAAGTAAGAGCTTTCTTTGTTTATTTCTTCATTTCTTCATTTTTTTTCTTCCCTTCATTCTCCCTCTATAATTCCCTTATTCATTTTCTTTCCGATTTTTAATCTTTCTTGATTTGTTCCCTTATTTTCTTTTACTTATTTACTTTTTATTTCTTTTCTTCTTTCTTCTTTGCTTGGTTTACACTATACAGGGTTGGTTGTGGCCCAAGGTGCTTAAAGCACGCAACTTAATTTGCCCTTGGCGTATAAATAACCCTGTATTTTATCTTTATGTTGCCCCTTTTTTCTTCTTTCTTATTTCATTTCCCTTTATTTTCCATCCTCTTATTTCCCTGCTCCTTGCTTGGTGCCTTCGTCCCTTCCTCTCTTTGTATATTTCCTTCTGTTTTCTCGATGTGTCACCTTTTCCCTTGTGCTCTTTGTTTCGTTTAATATTCTTTCGGTCTTGATCCACGTTTCTTTCTCCTTTCCTCTTTTATGTCCTTAACTCATCCCATCCAGAGTTCTTGTGCAGAAAGGCACTGACAATATACAGCGTGTCGAAGACCTATCCACTTACCCTGTCCCGAAACCCTGTATTTACTCCTGACTCTGGTTCTTACCCAGTTTATACAAGCAGACGATGTCAAAGACGCAGCACTGTTAGTCCTTTTGCAAAATGCAGTAGTAACAGTGTGCGCGCCGCGACGCTTCTGTACCGTCGCTCCGATTTGTGTGCCGAGTTTTCTCCTTTACTCGCACCTGCTTTGGCGCCCCAACCTTCTTTCAACACGGCAATAACACCCATTACTGAAACTTTTTTTTTTCGGTTTGTTGGTTGGCTCTCTGGCTGGCTGGCTGGTTGGTTGTGTCTTTGTTTCAGACCCTAGATTTGTCAAATCCAACGTCTGTCTCATTCCTAGCTGTGTCCAGAACCCACTTCAGGAAAATACGAACCTACGCTTTACGGGAAGTCCAGCCTCTGTACTTGTGGGTTCAATTGGGTTTTCACCATTAATGAATTTACCTATGTAAAAGAGATGCGGTTTGCTTTCTTAGATATAGAAAAGGCTGTATTAAATATTATTTAAACTAGTTGCGCCCTTCATAGGATTAAACATGTACAACTCAGACTGTTTCCTGCAGTGTCTATTTATAAGTTTTGTTTTGTTCATTTTTCGAATCTTTCGCAGTAAGCGCATTTTTCGTTAGACAATGTTCCCTTACACAGCTCTGCAGATACGTAATTTTCCTGCTGTTTGACGCTCCTTGTACATCAATTTTTCCACCACCTCATCAACACCGCTGCGAAAGCCTTAAAAACTCGCTTTATCAGAGACAATCTTGACTGAATTTTAGTGCCGGGCCTGTAAATTTTTAGTTTCATTACCGCTCTTAAACTTGACAAAACGCGAAGGACAGTCATGGCTTGTGCTGGCAGTATACAGTAGAAGTGTGTCTAAGAAAGAACGTATCACACTGAACGGGTCTTTAAGGTGACTTCGTGTACCACGACACATTTTTAATTTCTTTATACCCCAGTGAATAAGGAAATAAAACTTAATGAAATGCTTTCACAAATTGTATATGTATGAAGTGTTTTGAAATGTTTCTCAGTTCTCTAACTGGTAGTGCTGAGCTGTCAGAAACTCCGCCATAATTTCACCGGCTTGCATTTTCCATCTTCAGAGTAGACTTTTACTTCGCATCACTTTCCACTGAAACGCTGGTAATCATCCATCGATCTACGCGGTGTCATATCCAAGAAGACCACAATCTGATCCTTCCACCGTGAAAACCTTCCTTGATATTCTTTTATTGCTTTGTCTGTTATGTCGTCCCTCTGCCTGTCTACACTATACCCACCCACCCACCTACCAATATTCCTGGCTGGCTGTCTCGTCCTTTATGTGCACCTGTTCCTATAGGCTAGAGGCCTACGTAACAAATCACGTTAGTACGTGACCGACAGCATAAAACGTTTAATGTCCTCAGCGAGAAGAGTGACATGGACAGCGCGACAGGCAGGAAGACGCCACGCCTCGAAAACCAAGGCTTAGGGGGTGGTGGAGCCATTCCTGCAGAAGCGATATACAGCACCTCACCCTCCAGGCGACCCCACACCATTACCGGTGGCTCACCTGAGGCGATGAAGGTGAGACTCGCCGCCATGGTCCTACAGCCTCCCACCAGGGTGTAGCACCATCCTACTGCTACAGCTACTGCTGCTGCCACCTACTGTTCTGCCCGCAAGTCGACCACTACTACTACTACTACTACTACTACCACCACCACCACCACCCAACCACCGCACGTGTGCCTTCTGTCACCGCCTGCTAAAAAAATTTCAAATAAATTTAAAAAATAAAGTCGCACGAAACAGAAACGCAGCCTTGTTCCACAAACCTTTGGTTTGTTGTTGGGGAGGAAAAGAGTTTGACTGAATAATTTGTGTGTTGCATTGTGTGATGTGGGAAAGAAATTGTGTCTTGTCAGTTTTGTGCAACAAATTTCAGTGTAAAGCATGAACTTTAAGGGAAAAAAAAGTCTGTAGTTTAGCATCTTCCCCATTTTACCAACTGACCAATAAAATGGGGAAACATGTCTTTGTATAATTTTAAAGAAAGATGCGCATTTCTGTGGGATATTTCTGTGTTTGGCTGTCTAGTTCACATCATGAGCATATTTGCCTGACTGGCTGAGGAAGTAACTGATGTTTTCTCAATGCTTTCGGCCCCACTGCACCCAGCACCGCAACCAGCAAGCAAGGATTTGCACCAGCACCAGTACTTTGCACTGCTTTGACACTAATGCACAGCGCACAACTGTCACGCACTTGTCTGCTACTGCACCAAACAGCATAAATAAATATTTATTTTCCCAAATGCCTCTATATTATGTAAGTTACAGTGTAATTTATTTGTACATTTGGAATACTAGGCTCCAATTGCTCAGGAGTAAGATGTTTGTTTAACTGCTTTTGAAAATCTAAATGAATCAAGCCTTGTATGTGTATATATGCACATCACTTTGCTGGATGGATTTTAATTCTTATGGGAAGGTAGTGTAATTGGATACATTTATTAGTCCCTGTCAGTATTTCATGAAGTTTTAAACTCAAAGCACCGTACAGAAAAGTAACAAGTCTGGTTGCTAATATTGTTTTTAGCACTTTTGAAATGCACATTTTAATCTCACTTACTGCGTAGCTTCAAATCACAGAACACTGTACATCTGTACCTCTGTTTTTGATGTCAGATTCTACCTATCTCATTTGGCATTATGCAATGAAACCAGTGTATGGTGTATATAATTTCTAACAAAATGTGCATGAATAGTTCTTTCGTATAATATGGCATAGAGGAAAGATGATGTCTGGCTGTTGGTTATGAGAAGGTAAACTTTTTTTATAACTTTACTTTCTAGGTTTGGACAATGTTTAACGCAAATTAACATGTGATGAAACCCCATTAACTTCTGGTTTTTTGTTGCTTTGCAACCTTGATTGTTCAATAGGCCATAATTTTCAACTTCTTGTAAAGACATGAATTAAATATTATGCATTATTTATAATTCTGCAACTAAAAGTATCAAAGCTCAGTGTTACAAATCTGCCAACCCCTTATCTTTTGTAATTATTAAAACTGCAAAAAATCACCAAATGTGACATTTAAGTGTTTATCACTGCAGCTTTTCATCCATTTCTTTTGGAAATAAAACATGACAACAGATTGGCAAAAGCAACCTCCCTGTCAGACATTTATTTCACATGTTTTGTACAAACAGCGAAACATAAATAACCAAATACAGTAGAACACAGCCAGGCAAGTCACCTCCAGCCAGTGTACAAGATATCCACGGCTTGGTATTGTGTCCATGCCACTAAATACTTCCAGACACCACATAGCTTTTCGTAGCACTGTTCTTTATTGACACTTGGGAATACTGTTGTTCTTGGGACTTTTTTTTCTATCCTTTCTTTCTTTTTCTCTCAGCAGACTCTCCATTCACACATGAACACTATGGCGTGATTGTGTGAACCGAGCATACGACTGTACAAAACACAAACAAAACCGACAACAAATTCATCCAAAAGTGAGTGAGGCAAAATAATTGAAAAGTATTAAGTACTACACCTCCTTTCTTTTGGGAGGGTTCCGTGATTTTTGTATTTCCCCCTCAAACAACGTTGCCAAATGTGATTGTTTCTTATCCCAACTTGCAGCGGCGTTGCAACAACTCCAACAACAGTGGAAGAGCAACTAAAACAAAAAAGGACCGTGATTCTACCAAAGACAATCTGTATGCTGACCTCCAAGTGCCCACTATTAGCAACAATGGGTCAACAATGACAATGACAATGATGAATAAAGTGAACCCATCATCTCCATCCCAACAACATCTGCGGTCAGACAATTATTTTCAGCAGCAACCACACAGAACAACAAATGACTACTACATGTCAGGTCATTTTCAGCCCAATAGTTTCGAAAGGGCTGAAATCTAGATAGCCATACATATACTGTTTTCATAATTAACGAGAAAAACTAATGTTCTGACATCTTTATTTTTATGCGACATATAATGTTTATATTATTTAATCATAAAATCAAATTTGTGAATAAGTTTGAATAAATCTGTCTATTCTGAAACTATGTTTGAAAGTAAAGTAACTACTGTAACACAGTCATAATGAATATGTACTGTGAAACATAAACGATTTTGGAGACAGTTTGTGTTGCCAGTGTAGTTATTTATATTGAACTATAGAAATTAGTCAATAATGAGATGATATTTTCTGTAAATGTCAAAGTGCATTGTCACATTCATTAACTGTAATTATATGCTAGTATAAATTTCTGCTCGTATGGCTCACTACAATAAGCTGTTTCATAAAATCAGTACTGTATCGAAATGATCTCTGCTTAAATGGAATTTAACCATATTATTGTACTTAAATTTCAGTACACATTTCTGTATGGAAATTATTATTTTGTTTCACCTTATTACAGAGACATAACTGCCAGTACAAAGAATATGTAATAGAATGCTCTTACATTTTAATACATCTAGGTTTCCAAATCGAAACTCCTCAGAGCACCAGATATATCCAACAGTGAAGTCTAAATTTGAAATGTGTGTCATAAAAAAATACAATATATATTTTCTCTAATTTCTGTCCCTTATTTAAGCCTTTGATTTGATACATTTTCTTGTTATCTGAGAGGGCACAAGGAATACATTAAGTGGGCAAGCTAACACATTAAGAAAAATTAAATGTGTATTTATGTATATGTAATTCCCAAAAAAAGCCATTATACATATGTGTATATAGACCCATTATGTGTGGTTTTATTTTGATTTTTATACTGGTGTCAATACAACATTTTCATATCATATTCTTGTTAGCAATATGTTTTGGCATTGCTGGTTCCCCCCGTCACTCTTCAGACTTCTAATACGAAAATATATTTTTACTTGTTTCCAACATATTTTAATATACAAAAAAATGATAAGCTGTTGTATATTAACATCACATGTAGTAAAACCAGATGATGGCACTGAGGAATACTGAAACATATAGGCAGTACGGGGAGGTCAATTTAAAACAGAACTCAGAAGCACAGCAAGCTGAAGCCTAACATTTTCTCATATAGTGTGTGTAATATATATAATACATCACACCACATGTTAGAACAGGTGTTGGAAATGGCTACAACTCTCAGACATGCTTGGCACTTGTTGAACAGGTTATTAAATACTGTTTGAAGTTCTTGTGTAGAAATTGCTAACACTGCACACCTGATGAAACAGCTGCTGCATGGCTGGCCCACTGGCAGTCATATTGTTGAGCATATTGTTACGTTAAATCACATTATTTATGTGGCCCAGTTTAGTCTGCTGTATGACAAATGTGTGAAGCACAGTGTCAAGTGAATTTATATTTTCATACACTTTTGTGCATTTGTTGGTTTTGTTATCATATCTAATTGCTTAATGCAGAGTTATGGATCATTGAAAAAGTAAATTTATTTTGTGTGTGAGTATGCAGTATGGTTTAATACAGAGGGCTTTCACTGTGGAAACCTTTATAAAGACTAAATCATGTGAACTAGAAAATTTAGATTATACTTTCCCATTGTTTCAGTTCCTTCAATATGAAGCATGTCTGAGAGTTGAGGGAGATCATTTTTAGTACGCACTCTAATACACAGCAAGTTATTTTATATATATACAGTATATATGGAAATGTAAGGCCACTAATTTTGTTGTGTCTCTGGTTTCAGTTTTATTTGATGTCCGACATATAACAGACAGTATTACTTTATTATTGAATTATGGTTATGCTGACAGAAGAAAATAGTATATTGTTATATGTGGCCACACTACTCATTCCTCCCTCCCTTTCATATGCTTAAATACATGTGCATAAAACAGAAACACCAGTGATAGTCACTTTTTAGTAAACACAGAACTTTGTTTCCAAAATTATCACTTTGTTTTATACTACAGTTTTCTTGGTGCACTGAAAAGACTCTTGAGTATTTTTTGATACATGAGGAGTTTCATGATTCTGTGTCAGGCAAATTATTTTACTTAAATGAGAAACAAATTTGATGATTCAGTTGTAAAAATAAATGTGTTCATGTACTGTTTTCTGAATCAGTGCTTATACCCTTCACTGGAAAATTTTATCAGAAACATTCTTCCATTCAGAACATAAAGAGCACTGTAATTTCTAACATTACAAAAATTTATTTCGTATCCTTTTACCAGATGTTGGTAGTACCACACATAATGTAATTTATCAATCATTGACCAAAATATAGATTCGGAAAATTACTCACAAATTTGAAGAATGTTTCCTGTGTACATATGATCTTCTGAGATGTAATACTGTAAGGTCTGGTAGGTATGTACCAACATTTTGGAGTAATATACTGCCTCGGTCCCCACCACTACCTTAAAAATAGAGGTATGTTAATTCTCCAAGTCATTATGTTTTTCCTAAATATTTGTACCCACCTACCAGACAACATTGTCATAATCGGACAACAGTGTGACCACAATATGAAGCAACTACACCAGCATGAAAGCCTCAAATCCCATGCGTTTGTGAATAATGCATCTGCATTGGATAGTTATAAAAGTGGCATGATAATTAACAAAAACAAAATTTTTTCCTTATTTTTTAAATAAAACACTATCGTATGGGGGAAAAACTGGCTTCTTGTAGAACAGTAACTATCATATATACCAGTCATATATTTTTTTGGAGCACATTAAATAAATTTAATCCTTAATATCAATTACTCATTATTTTACTCAAACTTTATAATGTGTATAACTGCACTACAAATTAGTATTTTTCAGCTGGGCATTTTATTTTCTGAAAATTCCTTAATATTTTGTTAAATGTCCATTTTGAGTAGTTGCCATATTTTTTATTTGCATATGAGATTTGACATGTGTGCTAGGAACTATCTCATTACCATCGTATTTACCATATTGTTGTCTCACAAGTTGTTGTTTCACCCATTTTTCTTACTGTGCTTGGAATATCTGTGTCATTTTTGATGTATGATAGAGTTTTTGTTCCCTTTGGCACAGCAAGCATCTAATTGTGTACATGGTTATTTCCTTCTGATTAATATGAATGTGGGTCATAAATACCAGTATGCATATTTGTTACACTGATACTTATGTGGATTTATACTATATTTTTCTGGAAAATAATATTCTGGCACTATGAAAAGAAATAAAATGTGAACCACAGTCAACTGTAACATTTATTAATGTCAGGTTAATGGTCATAATTATGTCACTTGTCAGTTCAATTATCAGTTGTTGACCAAACTGGTATTGGAGTCTAAGGGAAAATGTCAAAATTTTAGCCCCATCAGTGCCATATTTGCAGCAGTCATGGGACCTACATGGCGTCCTATATGATGGATACTTACTTGGTAATCTGTGCAGAATTTCAGACACTTTGCCTTTATTTTTGTGGTGAATTTACGAATGAGTGAAACCCTACCATGTTTCATACATGGATATACAGCATGATGTTTAATCACAGGAATAACTTCCTTTACCTTGAAAGTTTACCTTAAATTTCCAACTTGAGTGAACCAAGTTTGATCCAATTTCTGTTATATGAAGTAAGTTGGTGTGCCAGATGTATATCCCATAAAGTTTTAAAAATAAGTGTGAAATACAACTGGAATACTTCGATACTTTGCTTGGCAGGGTGTAACTAAATACACGCCTGTCATTTTGGCATCATCATTACAGATCCTGGAGACCAGGATAGCATAGTCAGTATAGCAACTCTTTATGGGCTGGATGGTCAGGGGTTCAAAACCCGGTGTGGTGACATTTTCTGTACCAGTCCAGACCAGCCCTGAGGCCTAACCAGCCTCCTATTCACTTGGTACTGGTGCTCTTTCCTGGGGTTCAAGAGCCAGGGCATGGCGTTGACTACCCACCCCATCTAGTGCCAAGGTCGTGAATGGGTAGAGCTTTACCTCTGCTCCTCCCTTTATGCATTCATGGCATGTTATAGGGTAAACTTTACTTTTGCTTACATCACAGATCTTTTGTAATTACCAAATGTCATCTTCTCTGAACGTTTTCCAGTCAGTATTCTGTGTGTGTTTCTCATATATTTATGTATGTTATATGCATCATGTAGCTCATCTGCCTTGATCTAATCAACCCAATAATATTTGCCTGTGTTCATTAAACTGACTAGTGTGTGTAAAAGGATTGTTTATGTGGTGGAAGGTATAAACCTGTTGCTAATTTTTGATAAAATAGTAGTAGCAGGTTGAATAACACAATGTATATCAAAATCCAGAATTATCATCATCCTAAATAATTGTGTATATTCGTATTTGTTATTTTCAAGTCTGGCATTAAAATTCTGTTTTGTTTAGCTGTCAGTTTAGGTGTTCTTTATAAAAATAAATTTATATTTGTAACCCATGCATTTAAAATTGTCAAAATATATTGAAGTAAATGCAGAATATGAAAAGAAAGGTAGCACTTTTGTGAATTTATTTATTTGCTGTCTCAGACATTATTTTTAGTATGCCACTAGTGTTAAGATAGTATATTGGAATTTGAAATTTGTATCCTTGAGTCGAATTTGTAAGGAATTCAAAATTAAGTCATTTTGCGTTCAGTGTAAACCAGCAATGTAGTGAAAAGTTTTTGTCCAAAACACATACGAGTATCTTTATTAATTGCCATTTTGTGTATTTTTTCAAAAAATAACTATATTTTAATGACTTATGAGGCAGTTATGAGTAGCCCATGGAAGTATCTCACTTCTGAGACCTTTTGCAACCCACATTCAAATTAAAACAAAGTACATTCATTACTTTCAACAGATGTGTATGTTCTGGTTCTGTTTGTTGGGTATTAGTGTTCGTACAGTTCTCAATTAATGAGCAATGACTTTGCACAACTACCATACTGTTGCATAGCACAGAAATGTTAAGTTAGCTGCAGATGGAGTAGAAGATGTGACTTTTCAGGATAAAGAAGGCAGTGATATAAGGATAAAAATTTCAGATGGCCATGCATTTTGTAGGTGGGTAGGTTAAGCAGTGTGTATGATGACAGAAGTGAAGGAAACTTTTCAGAAGTTTCAAGGGAAAATTAATGGCAGCCAGTTTTTCTTATTATAAATGAGTGTTCATACAGACTCCGCGTCTTCTAAGAGTGATGTGAAACATTATATGCATTGAGTGATTCATCTTGAAAGGCTCTGGAAGTAATATACCATACATCATTGTTTGTTGTCATGGTCCAAGAACTGATGCTTACTGCAAATTTTATTGTAAAGATAAACTGACATTAGCATGTGATGATAGCACTCCCTTGTTGTGCTTTGTAAAAAGAATGTACTGTTGAGTCATTATGAAATTACAAATAGAATGACCTTCAGTTTGTGTTTGTGTTGTGCTACTGAAGAGCATTGAGAGAAGATGTGGGAATATGTGTGTTATTGATTTACCTCAGATATTGAAAATAATTTATTGCGTATATAAAACAGACTTTATTTAATCCCTGTACATGATAAAACATGATTTCACTGTTAAAATATTTTTCTTGTGAAAGTAAGCAGGATATCCTTTTTAAGATACAGGATCTGTTGGATGGAAAGGGGCATCTTGTGTCATTCTGCTGAGATGGGGCTCCATCTCTTCAAACATAAGTGATGAAAAGTGTTACAGACAATACCTAAGTTCAAGTATTTGCTTTCAGTGTTATTGAAATTTATTTGAAAATATTTTTCTTGCAAACCATGGCATAGTGTTTATATGAAAATAAAAAGTAACATAATTTTCATTGAGTTAAGGCTGTCATATTCGGCATACACTTCAACAGAAATTTAAGAGGAATACATAGAAAATTTCACATGGGAACAACAGTGATCCCATCACCACAATTATTGGTTATCACAAATACTGTAAATGAAATAAATAGTTTAATCACATTTTTGTTAGAGTAATGAATAAAGCAAACATTATTCTGTACTACAAGGTGCTCACAGATTTTCTCCAGTATTGTGTGACAAGCAAATACGCCAGTGGTTCTCAACCTTTTGGTGCTCACTGCATACATGGGATGTTTGTTCTTTTTTGTGGCACACTAGAATTGGAACAGAAATTAAAATTTATAATAATGGTACACATACTTTAATATATTGCATTAAAAATATAGTGAAAAAGAAATATGACAAACTTCGGTAAAATATCAATGTAAAAAGCTTAAGCAAGTGTAGTGGTTTCCAAACTTGATATAATGGTACACTTGTCAGTTTAAAAAAGAATTATGCAACCCCTGCCACATGTCTAAACTCTGTACATGTGTGGGTATATATAAGTATCACCTTTATCAATTCTTCATGTTTAAGACAAATACATTTTAGATTTTTTCAATCAGTAACATTTACCAAAATTTTATAACCATGATGGAAGTAAGTTAGACTCTCATTACACTCAATACAACTTTTATGAGGACTGAGCAACATAGAACCTCGTGTACACAAACTTGGATATTTTCTCTTGAAATAATCAATTTCCTTGACTTTTTCTATCATTCCATCTTTAAAATACAAAATTAAAACACATTTCAGGGACAGCACCCGTCCCTCCTCAAGCAGAAAGATAAGGGGGACACATTACATTACATCACATTTTTCGTACATTTCATCAATCCATTAGTGTCAGATTGACAGTGGATATGAAACACATCACAAAATTTAAAAGCATGATTGTAAACAATCCATATTCAATCACTAAAATAATATACAAAATACTTATTATAAAAGTTACAAATGACTGTTACAACTAATAAAACAAATAATCTGAAGTTCATAATACATTCCTTAATATACAATATTACAACTGACTCTTAAAAACAATAAAACACATAGTTTGAGTTACTCAGTTCATTCCTAATCAACCTCACTAGACTTTCTCATGCATAAGCGTTATCATTTAAGAATTCTTCCACTGAGTAAAACGATTTTTTAATTAAATACTTTTCCAGCGATACTATAAAATGTTTTTTATCTAATACCAGATCAGCAATGAATTTTGGTAATTTATTGAAAGCCTTTATGCTTGTGTAATAATCACCCTTCTGACGTCTTCTGAGAGTAACTATTGGTTTATTCAATTTCAGTTTGTTTATAGTATTTACTCTTGCACAGAGCTATTAAATACATAAACTTCTATGCTTTTTGACAAGAAACTCATTAGGGATAGTATGTATTGCAAAGGCAGTGTTAGAATTCCCAATGATCTAAATAAAGGTCTGCATGATGTTCGAGTATTTGAACCAGTCATGATTCGGACTATCATCTTTTGGAGCTGGAAATCGCATTTACTATCAGTTCAAATTCCCCCAAAAATTATGCCGTACCCTAATTTCAGATGGAAGTAAGCAAAGTAAATCATCTTAAGAGTAGCGATACTGCTGGTATAGTGCATAGATCTGATAGCGTAACAGGCAGCACTTAATTTTGGTAATATTTCTTCAATATGTTTCTTCTAGTTTAAGTGTTTATCAATTTATAATCCTAAAAATGTAATGTTTTCTTTTGAGTCCATAAGTTTATTTTGATGAATAATCTGAATTGCATCCTCTTGACTACGATGAGTACTAAACTTTATTATATTAGTTTTCCCTATATTTAATGATAGTCCATTAATAGTAAACCAATTACTTATATTATTTAATGTAGAATGTAATTTTAATTGCAGTTCAGTATTACCATTGGCAGTAACTAACACGCTTGTATCATCAGCATACAATACAAATTTAGCACAATTAGTAAACCCATATGGGAGATCATTTCTATAAATCAAAAACAATAAGGGTCCCAAAAATGAACCCTGAGGTACACTACTTTTTATTGTTCCCCAACTGGAATAAAATTCTTCTCTTTGATTTCTAGACCATCAATTAACCTTTTGCTTCCTGTTGGTGAGATATGATTTTAGCCAGCCAACATAAATGTCATGAATTCCATAATATGACAATTTCCTTAAAAGAATCTCGTGATTTATGCAGTCAAAAGCTTTAGTTAGATCATAAAAAATACCCCCTGTTTGTACTTGATGATCTAATGATGTAAGAATACTATCAGTGCTGCTCAACTGGGGCTGATGGAAAAAGCTATTATAAATTCTAGCCTGAAAAGCTTAAAATAGCTTACCTTCAAATTTATTTTAAACAAGGAATGATGACAATGGATAAAGTCTGAAGGGTGAATGCACAGCACTCCGTGATATACTATCATCAGAGCCCCATATAATTGTAGTAGATATTTGCTTCTTTTAGCAGACTCTGTCAACAAACTGAGCCTGAGAAGGAGTGGGGTGAGATACCTTCATAGCCATTGTTGTAACACCACTACCAACAATACTTGGCTGCCATCATTGTAACTAATTTCTGCCACCAAGTTTCAGATATAAGTTTATTGTTGTGCCTTAACTAAGTATTGAAGTATACGTTGTCATGGATAATAATAGGATACAATTATTCAATATTTTATTTTGCATATTTGATATTACGTATCATTCTTCTGTTCATAGCGTTATGGTTGAGAACCACTGGTCTGCACCAGTCAGCATGTATTTTGTAAAGTCGTGACTGTAAAGAATTTACACAGTCCTGTATTTGGCATGCTTACTACAGACATATAGGCTTATTCATCTTTTCAGATGCTAAATTAACTTTCAAAGAACTGAGAAGAGCATTGTATGGACTTGAGGAATAAGGGTTTTATAATCTTTTTGAATTCATGAAGCAGTTAATTGCTGTTAAAGTTGTACTTGTCCAGTAACAAAATGAAACTAAAATTATGTCTGTATTTGGTTGTAATTGGTAAGAAACATAAATACCTAGATCAGAAAACAATGTTTTCTTACCTGGAGAGCAGCCATTTATTTGGTCTGTCTTGTACTTACAGAACTGTGTCCTCATTCTGATACTTTGGTATTATTCACTACCTTTATATAGATTCCTAACCGTGTCCTGCATAGCGAAATGAACTTTATTCTTTTGAATCAGTCAGCATGTTCCAATGTTGAATATCCTATCTGCATCACAATTTACTTTAACACATAAAAAGTTTAGTTAGCAGCATTGGCTAGCCTTGAATGTAACCTGCACATAATAAATATCCTAAAATTTTGTGTTGTAAAGCTATGTTGCACTGATTCATTTGGGTTCTGTCAGCTACATACACATGTATGCAGGGGCATAGCTAGGGGACAGCAAGTGATGTGGCTGTCCCAGGCAGCAGAGTCCAGCGGGCAGCAAAATGAATATTTTAAATAAAAAAATGTATTTTCTGCCCCCAACATGTTTTAAATTACTGAGTCAAATAAATGGACATTCAATAAATAATCATGATTTTTTTAAAGTTTATAATTTCTGTTAAAGGTGGCCATTGTGATTACTCACCCCAGGTGCCAAAAACCTAGCTATGCCACTGTGTGTATGTTACCAGTTAATGCAGTTTTTTAGGTACTCAAATTTGGTGTCCTATATTTTGTAAAACTGTATTCTGAGTCTTGAGAACTCTCTGCTTCATCCAGTATCATTTCCATTTCAACACAGAAAGTTAGTGACTCAAACTGTAACTGAATTTTGTTGACTATTACCTAACTTAACCTACATCCATATAGAACTAATGCCAGTCAGAAGTCTAGCTATGAAAGAGTGCAGAGTTCCCAGTGACATGCAAGTGTCCCATCCATTTCATTTTCTTTATGAATCATGACAATGTGGAAGTTTTAATGCCCCTTTGCACAATGTAAAATGAATGTAAATGTGATGCAAGATTTGAGGTTCTGTCAGTGGTGTTGTGGAAAACTTAAGTCTTCTGGGATCTTATGCTATGAGAACTGGTAAACAGTTACTGATATTTCAGAGGAAGTTAAATATTTGCCAGTGGACAGGGTGTAATATCCCAGAAAACCTGAACCTTTAATAGAAATGTGATATTTAATGCATTAATGTGATCATTCTCTAAATAGTTCAGTTGACACATAAAGCATCACAGAAACCAATTTTAACAAACTACTTACAGGTCTGCTAAAGATGTGATAAACACCAGTTAAACTCCATAGTTAAAATTTAGAGTATTAATTTCTTATGTCACTAAAGTGTTCTTTTTACTCATTTTTTTTACATTTCTTAATTTATACAAATATGAATATTTTACTTTTAGGTGCAGTTGCAAAATTGCGAAAAGCAACTATTTGATATTTGAGGATTTTCCAAAAATATCTTGAGAAAATTCAAGTTTCATTAAAATTTGTTAATAATAATAGGTACTTTACAGGATGTCATATGTACATTCATGATAATACCTCACTGAATTCTTCTTCAAGTGAGGAATGTTTCACACAAAAGTTGCAAAGAAAATCAAAACACAGTTTTTGTTCAGTAACTTTTCCAAAAATAGTTACATTTGTGAGAAAATGTGGAAAAATATGGTAGAGCTAGACAGGCCAGAGATGCAATATAATACGGCACATGCAGTTTGCGTGTTGGTTATCTAAAGCTACCGACACACACTCAGAATATTTAATACTTATGGCTTTTCCACAGCAGCAGTGGTTTTGCGAACACACCTCAATGTTACATTTACACGTATATTGTCTGTCTTGTTAAGAGGCATTATTGCTAATGGTGAAACTGTTATTGCAAACTGTGATGAAATTTCTGACATGAATAATGCTCTCATTACCATTTTGCTCATTCTTTTTATAGCATTTAAATTTAAAGTTTACTTCAGTTTATTATTACACAGCTAATGCGGCAGTGCGGACACAAAGACATTGAGCTGGATGAGGTTCACGAGAATAGTTGATCTGCAAATAAAGTGAGCTACATTTTTTCTAATAATAACATCATAACACTTACTTAATATGAACAGTAACAATGTCAGCACAATTAACATACAGTTTATTTAAGAAAAGCGAGTCACATGTTTCGGCTATGTAGCCAAAACACGTAGCTGGTTTTTTTTAAATAAAAGCATATTAATTATGCTTGACTGACATTGTTATTGTTTATACGTGACATGCACAAGGGGATGGATAATGTAAAGATCCGTACCTAATATCTAAATTCTCCTGTCAAGTCTGAGAATGTCATTGTTCTACAACATGAAAACATTTGGAATTGCTGTTGTAGCCTGTCTACCAAACCATTTTCCAACCTTTAAAAATAACCTAGTAACATGAGCAGCATTTTTGTCACAAATGATAAAAAAATGTACTATAAGAGTGTTTTGTATTTGTGCTGTGTATGATAATTGTTATTTAATCAAAAGAACAAAGAAATTAGATTGTCTGCTAAAAATATAGCCTATGATATTAAGAGATATGAATGTTTTATGATGTCTCATATGTACAGGAAGTTGAATCATATTTACAGATATTGTACTGTTGCTGACGAGATTTTCAGTGTGTTTTAAAGAATGTATGTGTGTGCATGTATGTATGATTATTGTGTGTATGGATCTGTGTGTTCCTGGACAAATTTTGTCAAAATGGCTGTGTACATACGGATAAGTATACAGTAACATGTAGAAATATTGTAACAATAAAAGGAATATGTCATGTGCTGAATTTGATTGTCTTTGTTTAGCCTAGACTGCTAATGGTTATTATTTGTCTGATTTCAAACATCAATTGCATTTGATACCACACATATTAGTAGACATGGAAGTCATACTTTCAAATAAATTAACCACTTACATTGCTATGATAGCACTTGTGTAAAATGCAGTATGTTTTAAGGAAAGAAATGGGCAAAGTGTTTGTATTTAACTTTTCTAAATTCCAAACTACTTATTGTACGTGACATTTTATGCATTCATTACTCAGTCCTTATATGGAATTCATATACTTCTCTCCCAGGCCTAGTACAGGAATGCTCTTGGTGAGGGGTTTTCAATGAATTTTTACATCATTAGGATGAAGCTTACACAACCATCCCTCGCAGTTACATCATCAGTGGTTCCGAGACTGGCAAGTTTAGCCAGCACAGCATAATTTGAGATGGATGTTCCCATAAACACAATGTTAAAATGGGGAGTGTGGTGCCAGGCAATGTATTTTGACTAATAAAAAATATATTCATACTTACAAAAATTCACAAAATTTATGAAATGACAAACAAATGTTAATTTAAAGAGGATGCTTTTCCTCTTGAACGGGATCATCATCCCCATTGTCCACCAATAAGCCTACAAGTGGTGATGCACGAGTCCCAGGAGATAACTTGAAGAAATCAAGCACTGAAGTGTGGCAAGACAACCTTTTCTCTTTCAGAATCTTATCATAGTAAGCTAGCATCCGCATATTTTCCTGTCCAGTTGTTGCTCTTCACTGCTCATCCAAATCGATGTCTTCGGATACCATGATGCCAGTTTCAGTGAGTCCAAGCTCTTCAGTCAACTTTGAAACCATTATGGTCCTCTCCTTAACTCAAGCTCAGGTTCCTCAGCTTCTTCAATAAATAGTGCATGAAATTTCAACAAGATCATCAAGTGTGAGTTCCCAATCGTGGGATTTCAGCAACTTGAAGATATTTTCAATATCATGTATACAAATTTGCACCATTGGTTTAATGTGTTGTATGTGGAAATAAATTATGTAAGTGCAGAATGGCATAAATTGGGGAGATGACTGTGCATTTCAATCACTTCGGCAAAACAGTGCTTTCATTCGATATTATTACAACTGCAACTTTACTTTTATCTTTATCTCACAAACCTACTCTCCCCGAGAATACTGCATAAGAATATAGTATTTCATTACATATATATTTATGATATGTACACGTTTTATATCACAGACTGTGATACACTTTAGGGAACTTTCTGTTATACATATCAGTTTCATGCTATGTCTGGATATCACGATGTACAAATAAAACAGAAGAGCAACACAGTGTTACAATGTAAATTACTTACACGTTGTCTTTTGCTTGGCCTTTAACAACAATATTCATTTCAAGGGCCGTGCAAGAATTGAAGACGGCGCGTAGCGGTTAATGATAACCGTGGTTTGTGAAATCGCTCGTATTTGTAATCCCTGGTCATGGAAGAGCATACCATGGTCGTGAAAGTAATCCGTGTGAATGCAATGAAAAATGGCGTTATCAGTGGGTGAGTAACATGTGCTCGGCAATGCTGTGTAATAATTTGTTGGAATGAATTATGCTAGTGTTTTTTAATTACAACAGTTGTGCACATTTAAGTGCCATGTAATTGAGACACAAATGTGGTATCAGTTTTCAGTGTTTTGTCACTGCTTATAGAGAATGTTAAGTGAGGTTAGGTACTAGTGACTGTGACTATAATCGATTTGTTTTTATTCTGGCCCATGTGTAACGCAGTAACAATACAGAATTATACATATTTAAGTGCTTTGTAATTAAAACGGAAATAGTAATAGTGTTTTTTTGGTGTTCTGTCACTGCTTAGAATATTAAGTGGGGTTAGATACTAGTACTACTACTAATACGTTCTATTTATTACATTGCCAACAAGAGCATGATGAAAAGTTTGTCACTTAAGCTGCCGTGCTAATACGAACAATGTTGCTTGTGATTTACCAGAATTGTTGAGAAGACTTGATCAAGAAGAGGAACCATTACCTAAAAGGCTACGATTGGCATTGACGGCATTTGAATCAAGTGATTTACCAGTTCAACGAAAAGAGGAACTAATTTTGAACTGGTTGTGTCAGTATGGAGAAAAGAACCGAAACTCTGAGGATGTGTGGTCTGTTCTTAAGGCCTGCTTTAACAGCAGTCACATGAAGAAACTAAGTGGTACTAACATCAGACCACCTGTCAAGTCTTTTGTGTCTGAGGTTAGTTTTTCATTTCAAACAAATTGGGGTATATGGTACCTATCACTATGTCTAACAATTTATGCACTTAACACAGGTATGACTTTATTTCAGTTCCTATTCTTGAGCATTAGTTCAGTAGATTGTATACATTCTTTGCACAGGGAGCACAAAATGAACTTAAGTGTAGTAGTTGTTTGATTTTTGCTTGTCACCATATATATTCAAACAACTGCACTAAAATTAGGGACAATAATATAGAAACATGTGGTAATCCTCCTACATGTTTTGGCTTTTTCATCCATCCTCAAGGAAGTGTTCAATGAAGAAAAACACAATAATGGCTATTTATGTCATAGATTGCAATGGTAGAGTTAAAATACAGATAGTAAGTTGGTTAAAAATGTTAAAAAGCATAGTACAATGTGTATCATAATAGTTGTTATTTGATTGCAAACAAACATCTACTTCAGAAAATTATGTTTGTTTTCTCAGTTATATTCCCTTGTCCCTTGTGGTTGGTTATGTCATCATTGATGAATGCACACTGCATTCATCCATGATGATACAAACAACATGTAAAGGTCAGGATTGTGAAGGTTTTAAGCACTGTGCCACAAAGGAATATATGGGAGTGCAATTATGGCTTCAGACATTCCTAACCTTAGGACTAGGTGGAAGTAAGTGATCACCTTCATGCCCTGGCTTCTTTTACCCCAAAAGTAAGAGCCCCCTGTTCCAGTTGAATAGGAGGTTGTGTAGACCCCAGAGCCATTCTGGATACTTGAAGAAGAGTAAAATCTCTTGCTACTACCAGGAATGAAATCCATATTCCTTGGTTGTTTTGCTAGTAGCCTGGTCACTACACCAACTGAGCTATCTCAGCTCAGTAACTTAGTCTCTGCATGCACAGGGTAGTTTTGTGAGGCACATCTAGCTTGTCTGAAAGCATCAATTGGTGCTATCAGCAGTGAGGTGTACACAGTCAACAAATACAGTATAACTACAATTATCCAGATCAGCTTGGACCTTCAGGTAACTTTGCTGAGAATTCTACAGAACTAATTTGCCTTGAAATTACTGGTTATAGAATCGAGTACAGTATTGTGAAGTGTTATGCCTGTCCAGAACTTCAAATCAGGCATGGTCAAAAGGTTTAGACACAGGTGCATACTGTAAATAGTAACAGCCGAGGGGGTTCCCAAGTTAGACAAGGAGTGCCCAAATTCCAAGTGTATTAATGTTTCATTTGTACATAAATAAATATGTGGCCTAAAAATAGCCATTTGT
>BLKM01009497.1:3209590-3238397 GCA_013340265.1 Coptotermes formosanus | reverse complement strand
CCAAATTCCCATTTTATTAATTTTTAATTTTTAGACAAAAAAAATTTTGTGGCTAAAAAATACCATTTTTAAGATTCCCCCCCCCCCCCCCACTCTAAAGTGCCAATGTAGCATTTTTCAAAGAAAAATCCTGCTATCTGGATTTTCTGCATATCTGGATGGCTCACAGTCCCAATTAATCCAGATAATTGGAGATATTCTGTACTATGCAGTTTACCTGTGATTCATTTATATGTCAATAGATGGTGTATGTAGTCAGTGACTGACCGTAGGTCTCGTAGGAACTTTTTAAAAAATGTCAACATTTACCAACTTCGATGTCACAGACACCGTGTAATTTGGTCAGGTATATCTTCAAGGGCATAGTATTGAAAAGGTTGATGGCATTTCATTTTAACTTGTATTATTTCCAGATTTTGTGTGAACTTCTGAAATCAGATAATGTATGCAAGAATTCAAAGTGTGTCATTCTGGAATGTGCTCTATGTGTGCTAGAAGATATAAACTTTCAGCTGTACTTCAAGCAGCACCTGCAACAGTTTTTTGATTATATTAGTGTGATTTTAAATGTTGTCATCAGTGAAGAGAATGTTGACTTCTGTATAAGAATCTTACAAACCATCTGTGCCTTTAACAAACAAGTTATTCATAAGGAAGTATTTTCTGTGTTGTTCATTCAGAAGGCATTACAACTTACAATTAAAATTTTTGAGTGCATATGCAGTCAACATGTGACAGATTCAACTACAACTCGTGTCAAATATGAAATATTCAAGTGTGTGCAACAAGTTCTGTTTCCTAAGACACGTTTTAAAGAAATATCCTTAGCGCTCTTGTCTCTTTTTGGTGGGAAAAGTGGGTATCATAGTGCCACTCTTGAGACCCTTCTTGAGTCCCTTTCATTTGCAGTCATTAACAGCAAGCCCGATTCAACTGTTCACTTATTTTCTATCGTGCTTCAAGCATTTGTGTCCAGTTATAAAGGTGACACAGTTGCAGTGCACAGGATGTTCGTAGCTATATGTTATCTTGTTGGATTTAAGCCTGAAGTTAAATTGAATTCAGCTGGTGAAAGTAAAATTCTGTTGAAACACAGAAAATTTAAGAAATCATTTCCAGAATGCCATATTCAGAAGGTTTTGGAAATAAATGAAACATCAATGAAAGTGGTAAGAAATCTTCTTGGTGTGTTGTCAGATGCCAATATTGGCCTTCATGATGACAACAGTGAAGTACCATTTCAAGATTGGTTACAAGCATTAATGTCAGCTGTATTTTGTTGCACCTCAAAAGAATCACTTTCTGTAGTTTTGCTGGAAGTCTTGTGTGCATTCATACGTCTACAACCATTAACTATTGAACCAAACATACATGAGATTTTGGAACGTGTGATGTTAGCAAAGAAACAAACTGAAGAAATAAGAGTGGTATATGTGTCTTTCTTCTGTGATGTCCTGAAGATGTTTGTGAAACTTAGTCGACTGCAGAAATTTGTGGCAAAGCTATTAAGTCTTGGCACAACACTGAACTCAAGGGAGGCTGAAGAATTACCAGCATTGTCAGATGTATTGCCGACACGGTTCTGCACCGAGTTTCAGGTTGCTGTAGCCTTGTTACCTGGTGGTCAGACTGTTGAACTTATGAAGACACTGTTGTTCCATTTAAACCAGGACTGTGTGGCAGTGCTTGAGAAACAGGAGGGTAAGTAGTTCATTGGTAGACAAATTGAGGATACTGTACAATGGTTACAAGAAGAGTCTTCTTGCAGAAGTTCCGTTACATTAATAATATTCAGTTACGTCTGAAGAGCATTTAAAGACTCATTAAGAAAGTCCTTTGTACCATGGGGTCATTATCTTATCTGACCCATATTGTTGGTCACTTCTGTCACCATTCAAATCTGCCCTCAATCAGGGTCCACACATTTCATCTCAATATATTTCATTTATTATTGGGTCTTACACAGAGGTGCACACATTTTCCAAAAATCCAGGAGCCATCTCAAAATATAGGTGCCAGGTATATGACATGAAGCAACATCTATACGTATGACTATTAGGCACCAACACACAAAATGCAATAATGTGGGCAACCAAGCACCTGATATTTGTGCACCCCTCGTTTTCTTCATCATATTTGAAGACAGTTTGTAAAAATTAAATATTCAGTAATTATCCTGTCATTGCATGCTGTGTAGTCTGAAGTACTGGTAGCATTGTTACATAAAGCATAACTAAAAAATGTTGTGTAGCTAATATTGTAAGGATGATGCAATGAACAAAGGTGACATTAATGAGGGATGTGGAATACACAGAAATGAGGAATGCAGCGGAGGCTGGTTTAGAAATATAAAGGGCCTTATTGAGAGACCTAGGTGTAGGTGTGAAGATAGGATTAAAATGGGTCTTCATGAAGTAATGTGTGAGGGTGTAGATTTTGACTTCAGTGATGAACATTCAGTTTTCATAAAAGCAGGGAAGTTATTGACCACCTGGTTAAATACAAACTTTTCAAGGAAGGCCATGTATCCTGTAAGCATTTGTAGTTGGCCAATGGGAAGTTTAAATTCTTGTAAATAAATTCATAAATATGTATGTGAAAATGTTATTGCAATTGTTTCAGGTGAGTGCCCTGTGCTGTTTTTTCAAATTATCAGTAAATTCTTATGCCATTTTCTTCGTGGGACACGAGTGGCTGAACATACTGTACCAGGTCATTTGGTTTTGAAGTTCGGCAACATGATGACAGAACTACATGATTTGCTTGGAAAGTTAGGACAGGCATTACTGCATAGGGAACATGTAAGGAAGTGAGTTACTGTGTTTGTTTTGGATGACGGAGCAAACAGAACAAAAGCACAACTGCATTTCAGTATTTAATTTATTCCATGGAACACCTGAAATTGTTACAAGTTCCTTTTTGATTTTTACTGTTGCAGAATTGTCCATTAATGGCAGCATTTCTCCAGTTGTGCTATAACTGGGGAGAAATGAAAGTACTGCTTGCGCACTACAGTGTCAAGCTTGAACATTCTACTGACCTTCAGTTGGCAGCATTGCAAGAGGACATAAGTGCTACCAACCTTACTTACTTGCACCCATATTTGAATAGTGAATTGTGGAATCTTGTTGCGCAGAGAATTGGCAACTTTGGTGAAGCAGACTGTAAGGAGTTGTTGGTAGGATTTTTTGTTACGTGTTGTGGTTGCTAAATTCAGAGAACACGCACTTACTATGCGCAAGTTGTATTTTACACTGTTGTTATTGGTGTTCATGATTTCTTAATTTATTAATGAATGCTTTGTCAAGTGCATAGTTGTGCAGTGTTGAAACTGGGGGATGATTGTGAACAGTGAATTAGGTAGGTGTGGTAGGGGGCTGGGGTACTATGCCAGCAGTTACTTTTCAATTTATTTCATCGAGAAATTTTCTAGATGTGATAAACAACTTGTGTCCCTGCTTTAGGTCCGTGTAGCAGCATTTTACCTTATTCTTGTGACATACTTAACTACAGATTCTGTGTACATTAGATTTGTCTAATATAACTTCAAAATTTTGGATCCTTACAGTGTTTGTAGTTGGTGATTTACATTACTTTGTATATAGTGTGTAGATATGATCCATTCACCCTGCCAAATTCCATGTGCCTACCTCCACTGTTTCATTAGTTATTGTCACTGGACTGAAAGCTGACCAGAATTATTGCATAATACCATGACATTATTTATATTCTGCTTAAGTCCACAGAAGTGGCATATATTTCTAAGCTGTGTTTGACCTTACTTCAGAACCCTAAAGCAAGTGGTGTAGAGCAGCTGCTGCCTTGTAAGTTTGTGCATCTGCCATATTGGTATTATTGATTGCAGGAAAGTAGAAAGTATAACAAACTGGCTTACGCTGTTGTAATCAGGTAGTCAAAACTTGACACGAGGACGGACACACACACACACACACACACACACACACAGGCAGGCAGCATTGTAATCTTGTAAGTATACATTTTTCTTCCTAGGGAATTTAGGTGGAATACAAAATGATGCATTTCAAAGGTTTAATATCTGTCATATGTATTTCTGTTTTGATAGGTAAAGCTTATCCTGCAGAAACTGCGAGTCATCATGCTGCATGTGGACAATAACAAGACAAGACAGGATGTCCTATTGTCTATTGCAAGACATTTGCTTTCCCACATTAAGGAGGCTTGGCCTCTTATACTCTCAGGAACACATGCATTGCTAGTGACACCATTCCTGAAACCAGAACACCTTGAGCGCTTAGCAAACCATGTCGTGCAGGAGATAAGTGAGAAGCCTGAAGGTAGTTCAGAATGGTTGGATGCATTACAAAAGCCAAGTGTGCAAGAAAATAGGTAGGCTGTTTGGATTATATCAATAGATGACACCTAGTTTGTTGTACATTTTGCAGAGAACTAGAATACGAGTTTCAGTCCACATCAGTTATGTTACGCTTCAGATATGTTTGAGGTCATCTGTTGTCTGATATTTATTTAATATATTCAGGCAGTCTGCGTTTAACAGTGCCCTAAACAATGTTGTTTTGCTCCATCAGTCATCATTTTTCAAATGAAGCAAAGGGAGGTAACTTGTAACATTGATAACAATGATGAGCCTTCAGGTTCTGGTATAGAGTGAATCATTATGTAATCTGTCATCAGTCACCTTGTTGTATTATTGTCCACATTTGGCACCCACATGACAGTCTTGATGCGTGGTCTGTGAAATTGTTTATATGCCACCTGTTATTACATGTTGATAATATCATTCATATTTTCACTTACAGAGTCTTGGTTCTAGCCTTTGCTTGTGCAGCCCTAAACAAGATTGTCAAGCTCTTTTGTAGGACAAAGAGGAAGCATGACAGTCCAAACCACCTAACTGGCTGTTTGTCATCGACTACAAAAGTGCTGACTAAGATAGAACCATGTCACATCTTGACTTGTTTGTCCAATGATGAGCCAGAAACATTGACAGCAATTGTAAAGGACATGGCTAATGCACTGAATGAGACTTTTAAAAAAGAGGAGGGAATTTTGGTTACAAATGGTTGGAAGCTTGACATAGCAGCCATGCAAAGGTATGTTACATATGTGGTGGGGAAGACACTTTCCTCATTCTGTCAACTTACATACCAGCCAGCAGGAAAACAAAGAACTACTTTTTGTGCCTTGCCAACTTGTCAACTTTTCCAGCAACACATCATCTTAGTAGCTGATACTGAAAATTCAACACAGCAAGATATTCCTGGAATGGGCTGCATAGAACTAACATCTCTATCATTTACCGCTTTATCTCTGACTTACTCTTGGGAACTCCTGGAGACATAATAACTTGCGAAAAACAGGGCCCTGAATACAACTTTTCTGAGATACATGTGAGTTGTGGTGAGCCCTTAATTGTGGATGAACTATTAAAGAACAATTAATGAATTCATCAGTTAATAATAGCTTGTTATGAAAAATACAGGATAGTAATTGCATGTAATGAAAGGGAGTTGGAGTAGCGTAATCAATGTAGTGACTATGCTACAGGGTGGAAGATCCACGGTTTGAATCCCAGTAAGAGATAACTCTCCTCTTCCATCCAGCCTCTTATGCAGTGGGTACTGGGTTTTTTTCTGGGGGTAAAGCAGCTAGGACACGAAATTAACTACTCACCAACCTCGAGTGCCAAGGTTAAGAATGAGTGTAGCTATACCTGTACTCCCCCTGTATGCATTAATAGTGTGGACAGGGAGACGTAACCTTTACTTCACTATGTAATGAAAATGTAATGAACACTCTGAAGGTGATACTAACATCAAAACTTGTAGCTGAACATTTGTTGGAGATTGAAGCCTTCCAAGATGTTACACTGTACTGACTGGTAAATAAGCAGTCCAAAAAACTGCTTGACCTTCAAGATTAAGGCACTATTGCTCTTTCAAAACGTTGGTAACTATTTAGCAGTCTACACAGCATAACATCACAGAAGACTTGAGTCTTCATTGACACCACTATTGAGAGACTCCGATCTCACGTTGAACATCTTGTATTATTATTGAGTGCGCAAAAATGGAATTAAAGGTACTACTGTTGTTAATTAGACACTGGTAAGCTTCAGTTTACAATATACTATGAATGCTTCTTTGTTAAAGGTACCTACACATTCTAAACCTCCTACCCCTGCAGCATGCACCAGGAAATGTGAAGTCACTGGTAGCTATCAGTGTTCTGGCACTGGCTTTCACGTTAGAGGGGTCAGATGTATCAAGAGCAGATAAACAGTTTGCCAGTGTGAGAAGTGTGTTGTACAGAAACCTTTTGCTGGGTGAGAAATCATCAATCTTACTTTGTTTAGTGTTAAAATTATGTGTAATGCCCATTATAAATTGAATGGAAAATTTCCACGTTTGTTACATACTGTCTCCTGACTTCCACACTTTTGATGTATGCAAATTTTATATTGATGTGATATATTTTTAAGGAAGGCTGTAAGATAATGAAATTATTTGTCTGAAACTATTGGGGTTTGCAAATGGCTAAAATGAAATTCAGTGCAGTTTGATTATAGCAGTTCTTATTAAATGCCTGGAGAAGTAGTGACTGCAGTATAATGTATACTCAGGGGCGCTGGTACAAACTAAAATTTCCTTTCTTCTGTTTCTGTTAGATAAATATAAAATGTAGTTTGGGCTGTACATTTTTATGTTTTGAGGTAAATTACTGTGTTGTTGAAGACTTTCAGTTATTGGTCTAACATGTACCTGAGAAGTGTCAGCTGTTACAGCTATATTTGTCTCAAGTACGTGTCGAGGCTGAGGAATGGGAAATCTTTTTGAACCCACCTGACAGCCAACTGTGCTGGAATTCTAGTGACATACCATACCAAGAAGCTGTGACTTATGTCATGATAATGTAAAATAAATGAAGAGACAAAGCCATAAGCATCCAGAAGAAATGAAAAATATAGAGCTTTAAACAAAATAAGTCTATAGCCTCTTCTTCATTACAGGTCTGTTGGACAGCCCTGGGCCCCCGGATCTCTCCAGTTATGTGCATATGGGACAGCTTGCACATTGGCTGATGAGTGTGGACCTGCCCCTATCTAGTGACCTGCAATGTCTCCTGTTCCAGCGGCTGTTTGAATCAAGTTTGGGTCGTAGTTCTGCCTTGCATCAGCTGCAGGATGCCATGCCAATACTTCAGAAGCATTCCAGCAGTCAATCTCAAGATCTAAATGCTCTGGGACCAGCTGTCATTCTCCTGCAAGTCTTGAGCAAGGTGACTTGTTTTTTAAGGATTTGTGGGCGGGAAGAACAGATAGGATTGTTCCAAGCCAATGGGTGTTCA
Organism: Coptotermes formosanus; assembly: GCA_013340265.1. NCBI lineage: Eukaryota > Metazoa > Arthropoda > Insecta > Blattodea > Rhinotermitidae > Coptotermes > Coptotermes formosanus. The sequence goes on along the minus strand of BLKM01009497.1, from coordinate 3,231,050 downwards.
GATTTCCAAGAACACACCTTTTTCTGGGCTTCATCAGTGGGATATGTAAAAATGATGTGGTCAGTGACTGGTCTGATTTGTGCCTACTTCTGAGCTGCTCTGAGTGATTAACACTATGTTGGCTAACTGACACTGCATTGTGGTTATAAGTACTGAAGTAAAGTTTTTTTTTTCTCCTCATGATGGTGAGGCTGTTCCAATCTCTGAGAATGCCTGCTGCATATACTGTGCAACAGCTAAAAAAGAAGACCATGAGTTTATCACCATCTTTATTCAAATCCTGAAAACTACTTTTCTGTTACTTTTTAGTGCCATGACCAGCATGAGAACTCCCAAGATCATGTTCTCTGCCTGAAGTACCAGCACAGACTGTCGCGATGCATTATCAGGATAATGGATCACCCGGATGGTGCACCTGACTTGCCGATTGTTCTGGACGGATATAACGTAGTGTTGATGCGGTGCCTGAAAGAAGGGGACAGCAAGCTGCAGGAGAAACTTGTGCCTCATCTTGGTAGAGTCGTTGAGGCTTGTGTAAGTTGCTCTGAATTTCTGGGTTGTAAGTAGATGCCAGAAGTCTATATATTAAACTGATTTATTTAATTAACACTGTAGAGTGAAAGGGAGTTCCAGAGGACCTCAAGTGACAATGTACAAGTCTTCCTAATGCTTCCAGTTACACCAGACAGGCCAGCCTTCACCGTTTCCTTAGTTTATACCTGCATGTTTTATGTTTGAGCCTAGTACACTACGCTGTGCCAGCATAGGTAATTATGAAGGTCCAAAATGCTCTGTAGGCCTTATTTGTGATTTTGTTCAGCTGTTTGTTCCATGCACATCCCTTGTCCATAATTAGGTCAATGTATTTGATGTCTGTGAATAGCTGTATTGCTGACTAATATTATACATATTCTGTGCAATAGACATATTAACTTGTATTTTATTCCAGTTATTTCCACAATAATAGCACTATAGGCCTACATTTTTTGTTCTTCTGTATTGTATCCTCCTACATGTTTTGGTTATCATTTGCCATCTGTAGGGAGGTTTTAACTATCTGGAGTTGTAACATATTATACACAGATGACTGAGATATGTTCCTACATCAGACTGAGAATTCCTCTGTGTTAATAACCTCACTAATATGGTTGATGATAACCAGACGGTGTAGGAGTATACACTATAGAATAATAAAATTTGTATAGTGCTATTATTGTGCAGTTAGTTGGAATAAAATATTAATTGATAGTTTTATTGCTTTACTGATGAGCATTGGCTCCTTAAGGCCTGTTACAATTGCAGCCCAATTGGTAGTCACTGTAGAAAAGACAGAAAAGGAATAGGCGCAAGTTCAGGAGTTGTGGATAATCCTAGGAAAGTTCAAATCAGTTTAAGAGAAGTGTGTTGGATGTATAAAGCATTGGTTAGTTCCACCAGTCAGTTACATGAGAAAATGCTCTCGCTCCACAGCTGTCTCATGTACGAAGCAAGGATTTGCCTGCAATGTCACCTTCCATCAAAAGTTCCTTGGATATTCTGGCCACATTACTCCAGTATAAAGCTCAGCTTAAAGCTGTGTTGCCATCAGACTTCCTTCAGAGGGTGTGGACTGAACTGGTGAATGGGAATGTGTCAGCTTGTCTTGACACAATGCACAATTCTGAACATATGCAGCTTGTGTTTGAAGCAGCAACAGAAAAGGAGTTATATGCCATATTACAGGACTTAAAAGTCATTACTGTAAGTGTTCACTATTTTAACCTTTTAAAGCCTAGCGGTAACTTTACATACCACCAGGTTTAACATTAAAAAATTCTACGTGGTGCCCACATTGCGTTTATGTGTTTTGTACGGATCTCAGAACAAACAGCAACTTTTGCCTTATAAAACATTTAAGGGATTGGTTTTTATAACCGAAGTGGAGAGTGTTTACAGCGCGGTACGCACTGAGTCCTTATATAAAACAGATACGCTTCGTCTTTAAAGGGTTAATATAACAATTATTTCTCTGTTAAGTGACTGCTTAAAAATTAGACACCCTAGTGAATTTGAATAGAAACATTCCCCCCAGTACAAAGCTTTTTCATCATGTGTAACTTACACCATAAACCTTTTTGCTGGTGAATTCCATAAATGTTTCATCACAGGCCTCCGTGCCATTCCACCAAGGCCTCGTCAATGTATAACACCAGCACACCTATTGACTCGCCACCCAAATCATACTGACATGACTATTCTACGTGGAGTGCTTGACCCTGTAGATGTTGGCACTACAGTCCTTCAAAATGTTGGTAACTATCTACCAGTGAGTGTGACATAACATCCCAGAAATCATGAATTTTCTTTCACTCTCTATTCTGCAACAAATTTTGTTACCTTCCACTGGACAAATTGACAGTGAGATGAGCCATATCAATGGTGGTGAGCTTAACTGTACATGTATTTTGCAACATATTTTTTGGAAGGTATGTTGAAAAGAAGGAAAATGTGGAAAAGTTTTCTTATTTAAGGTGTGACTGCATAATGGTGTCCGTATTTTATCATGTTGAGGCAGAATGTCTCAGTCCTTATAGCGACTGGCTGTAGGTTGCTGAAAAGGGTTTGATACCCAGACTTGTTGTTCATTCTTGTCCGTATTGGTTATTTAAGTCCACAGCCTGGAGACTATCAGTGGGCTTAAATAAAACATTACATGTGGGCGAGACCAAGAAGTTGACTGCTCATCTCCATTTAGTACAAAGATTAAGAATATGTGAAACTTCTCCTGCACTCCCTTGTACATCTTCGCAGCATGGTACTCTGGTACATTGACAGATTTCATATTCTCATACAGTTGCACAGTTTGTGGTCTGTAGATTTTGCGATTATGATGTTTCATGCACAAGTATAAAGTCTATATTGCTTTCAGAAAGTTGCAATTCAATCGTCAGAAAAGCCCGAACTCTTGAAGACAAGGTTGTCAATGTGGAAATCTGTCATCCGAAGCAGATTTAGTGATGGCAGAATCAATGCTAGGAAGATGGCATTGGAGCAACTTTGTCAGATGCTGACAGTGTTTGTTAATCAGTCGGGTATGACACATGTTACTTCTGCAGGGAGCGACATGTTGCCCATTCTCGAACTTTTATTGGCTGTTGCAAGCAGCTCTTTGGTGAGTGGTGAAACTGTTGTCATCTGTGTGAGATTTGAGGTTCTTAAAATGTTGTTTCTGTGGATTCAGGTCTTCTAGGGTATGATGCTGTGCTGTTAGGTGTGTGGTTCTCAATGTTTCAAAGGAATGTCATGCCTTGAAAATGGGGAACCATTCACGCAATGACACAGCATCATATCCCAGAAGACACGAATCCTGTAATAACATCTTGTTTGTGGAACAGCAATTTGTCATAACTCACCAATAAACAGTTTTACAGGAGACAGGAAAAACTTTACAGATACTCAGTAGACAAACATTTAAGCGTGTTAAGTTTTTACAAAAATATAAGGACAAGCAGTTTTTGGGGATGCAACATTTTGACAGAAGGTGTGTTTGTAGCCCAGCTGTCTAGTAATGTGACGAATTGTGTGGGTTATGACAAATTGCCATTTCATGAGTGATACCTCAAATTATCTTCTTCATGTCTTTACCGTAACAGTGCAAAGTGACTTGTTACATGACATGCTGAATTGCTTACTAGTCCCTCAGATTTACTTGTTTTCCAAAACATAGTTTGTGTTCTTCACATACTTCATAATGTAATTCTTGTGTTTCAGTTTGTGTTCTTCACATACTTCATAATGTAATTCTTGTGTTTCAGTTTGTGTTCTTCACATACTTCATAATGTAGTTCTTGTGTTTCAGCTGTTTGTGTCTCCAGAAATGCTGGATCTCTGTTTTAAGAGTGTTAATGCTGCAGTGGCAGTAGACACATCAGACCTACTGCCCCTGTGCTCTATGTCACTGCAGCTACTTCAGACTCTCATGAAGTCTCGTGAATCTTTGGTACTAGATTGCATTCCTTCACTCCTTCAGTGTTACCAACAGTTGGCAACCGCAATTGCTTCTCATGCTTATGTTGACCTGAAGTATTCCCCTGCACAGGTTAAGGCATATGCAGTCTGTGCTCACGGGCTGGAGAGGTGAGTGATGTGTGTTGTGGTGATCTCAGAAAACTGTCATCTGCAGTTGCATACAAGGAAGCCCCAGTACATAGTATTATCAGCATAAACATTGCTGTATACTTTTATGACTCCAGAATCTTTGGTATATTTTATTGCAGGCTGACAAACTTGTTAAAGGAACACAGACCACACTTTGTTAGGGTGGCAGGTTACATGGTGGCTAATCTCCTGCAATATTTTGAGACATATACACTGTATCCTGAGGTCAAGGTAAGTGGATACACTTTTAGTGGCTTTAGTGGCTCTGAAATGTTGTTGGGTGAAAGTAAAAGCAGTTATGTATTGGACAGCAGGTATGGTATAACAGTGTGATAATGATCATGTGGCATCTGTTTTACTTCATTTACCTAAATGTAAAAGCTGTATTTTGTAATAAGTTAGTATTAGAAGGATGATCGTATAATTGCCAACAAATTAAACATGATAAGCAATGTGTATGTAATGTAACATTGTGGCATGTTCACATAAATACTGTTGCCATAAAAATGCAATAGTGTGTTCCCTTTGTGTTGTTGACGTGTATATGTCGCTGTCAACAATATAATAACCATTAGAAGCATTGTTATAGAAATGCAACAACGTATTGTGTTTATTGTTGCTCTACATATGTTGCTATGAGCAATCTGAAACACACATAGGTCTTTATGTAAAGTGTCAGGCATTTTTGTCCAATTTTAACCAAATTTGGATTTTCTTGACAGATTATCTTGCAAGTCCGAAATATCAAACTTCACAGAAATCTGTCTGGTGAGAGCCAGACAGAGGGACAGACAGACAGATATGATAAAGCTAACAGGCACTTTTCATGACTGTATGAATGCACCTACACCTTCACAGGAATTGACTTTTATGTCACCAATTATATACTGAGTCCCAGAAGTAACTGCCATATATACTGGTGTAGAAGACAGCCTTTTAAGCATAGAAAGAACCTCTCCACAGCTAGTAGTCATCTTGTATTCAATGCATAAAATATGAAGCTTAAATTCTTAAATATGATTTGATGTTAATTGCTGCTGTGCTTCACTTAACTCTCACCATAAGTATTTCTAAACTGAAAGTGGTATGGTATATGTAATTAAAATTTAGATTACAGAGTGAGTGTAAAGTAAATACATAATGTTAAGTGGCTGCATGTACTAGACAGAATGTTATATTTCTACAACTCTTGCACTTTTTGAAAGCCTGTACACTACAATTTAGTGGCAAGATGTCAACAAAAACCCTGTCCTGGATTGTGATAATCATTTGGAGCTTCCACAGATCTGGCATGGCAGGACATCAATCCCAACACATTGAAAAGCATTCTGTGGATGTCTACCAATCAAAACCAAGAACACTTACTTGATGAGCAGGACAGCAAATTTGAAATACTTTTGCCACTGTTCATATTGCCTTTTTAAGGAAAAGTATTGAGTGTGTCTTCAAGGTTGCAGAAGTGTGTGCAAAATGGTACAAAATGTAAAACTTGTGACAAGTGCATCAGTTACAGTTTTATAGTACTAAGTGAGTTACTTCAGTAAGTGCTGTGGAATGTCAATGTGTTACAGATCCACTACTCAAACTGTATACACAGTTTGCTGAGCATATGCGACTCCCATGTCATCCTCTTCCTGTCTCGCACTCTGACACCAGCGTCGCAGCTGCTGCTGAAGACATTCTACGCCACCTACAATAAGTTTCATCGCTTCACCGGCAAAGTGTAATGCAAAAGAGTCATGTGCAGGGTTTAAAGATTATTTTATAAACTGTAATGTGGAAAATGGTTGTATTGTTTTAAATATACATGTATATTTTCCAGAATAAATGCAGTTAACAAACACGAGGAAGTGTCGTTATAACCAAGGTGTGTAATGTTATGGTTAACGGTGACAAATTAATTAGTACCACAGAAACTCTGACTCTGTAGGTGAGGTGTCATATAAACCAGTGTCGTTATAACGGGGTTCGACTGTATTTCACGTCATGAAAATGTTCCCAAATTTTGTTTATTTTTGAGCATTTTCCTCCACCACCCGAAGTGTTATCACTTCAGTGCAATGAAATTCTCATTCCTGCTATCTGGTATCACTTGCAGAAATTGAAATAAGAGCACTGTAGATGAATGGTAGCTTACAGAGTATACATATCATGTGCAAGATAGAGAGGAGGAAGGCATCTGTAGAAGGTGTTGGAAACAAAATGCAAGAATATGTTATCAGTGAAGAATGTGCTGTATTCAACATGGGAAGGGTGAAGGTAATTTATCGAGTATAATTATATTGTGAGTTTGTTACAGATTTAATTCTTCAATGTCTTAATGTACTTCAGTTTTATCGACATTTATTACTGTATCGTTTCTTTACTGATGTAAAGTATACAATCTAAAACTACAAATATCTGTTTTTAGAATGTCATTTTCTGTCAGTGCTGATTACCTGTAACCAAGGGGTCCACAAATTTAAAAAAACAAAAATAGGAGTCACCTCAAAGTATAGGTGCCAGCAGGGTGACCTGAGGCAAGAGCCATACTGAGTACCAACAAATAGTAGGCACCACCATACAAAATTTAGTCGCTCGGGTGACATGGCACCTGGGATTTGCACACCTCTTTGTATTTTTCATTGTCCAGTAAGTCTGTCAAAGAAGGTATTGTGCGATGGATATGCTTTCTGGAACATAATCCCAGCATCTGGATATAGATCGCTGTGTAGACGATAAATGAATAGGATTCTGGACGTCTGCTATGAGTATTGTATGTACTGACATTACTTTTGTGTGTGAACAAGTGATAGTGACTAGTACAATTTTGCTGATGTAGTGAGGCTAACAGTCTGTATGTGTAACTGCTTGTATTATCAGCACTGCTGTGTCCACTTGTTAGTCTTATGTGAGTAATGTTTATTTGAATATAGCTGGCATAGCTCAGATGGTATAGTGACAAGGCTACGAGCTGGAGAACCAATGAATTAGGTTTCAATTTTCACCTGGTTCAAGAGATTTTTCTTTTCTGTAAACTGTCCAGATTGTCTGGTCAGGTCAGTTAGCTTCTTCTTACCCTGCAGTGTGATGGTGACCCCTTACCTCCACCCAGTGCCAAGGTTAGTGCACCCCACATGCCTTCATGGCGTGCAAAGGGACGCTAATCTAGTTGTAAAAAGAAGTTTAGCTGACTGTACCAGGGAACAATTAGCATGACGTTGCTAAGGACCTCTGTTCTTGGCAACAGAAGTCACATGTTAACTGGGTGAGATAACAGTTGACACATGAACAGGAAATCTTCCACATTTTCGTCTATTCAAACTTAAGTGGTAAGAGATGTCTTTAAAATAACATTTTAAGATTTCATGAAAAATTCATGTGTTTGTGGTGAAAATTAGCAGGGGAATTTTTTTCTGTTGAAGTTTAAAAATGGTCTTTATTTGTTTACAAAATGTTCACATCAAAGCTTTTTGGAGAAATTACATGATTTTTGGTCCCAATTATATCTAATTCAGCGGGATGGCGAACGTAACAGTTAATCTTAGCAATTGACACTCATTATGTAACACTTAAAAAAACAAACAGTTGAAATAGAATTGTAAAAGACCCCAAGAATCCGTATAGGTCGGGGTGGGCAATTATTTTCTCTAAGAAATCATGTGGGTCTATTTTGAATTGACCGCGCCTAGGTAGCCAAACAGGAAATATTTATTTTAAAACATCTTAAGTTTTCATAAAGTACCCATGCCAAGTTTGAATGACTTAGACGTGCGCTGCACCAGAAAGCATAAGAATCTCCTTATTAATATTTAGTTGAGACAGGATGTATCAAACTCTGAGACAATTCCGAACAGACCTGAAACTGTGTTTGCCATTCCTCTGGCCAGCTACTAGCGCCGCAAACCCCAGTCGCGGACTATAGTTCCGAAGTTGCTAAACACGCATTGTCTCCATGACGCTACAAGCATGAAGGGATGACGGCCTCCCCTCTTTGTGAAAGAGGCGTACGGGAAGACCATATACACAGCCACAGATCAACACAGCGGATCGGCCAGTCCAAAAGCCTATGCCTGTGCAGGTCGACATAGAGACCGAAGAACAGCGAATTGGGTTCGATCCCAGAGCAGTAGAAGACGGCACACTCGTACGCGCGCGCGGCTTCTGTGAGCGTCATTACGATTCGCATTAATACAGGTATTTACTCTTAATTCACTATGCCTACAGCTGGATATGAGGAAGTCCCACTGCAGACTTAGGTTAATGTACATCTTTACGCCCTGAGAAGCTCAATCATAATTTGAACCGTTGCCCCAATTAATTGTTAAATGCCATGTTTCCGTCTTTTGGAATACCTCTAGATTAGGTTATATTTAGCCCTGCGAATATTTGATGTTTGAAATTTTCAATACACAGACTTGGTTTAGATGTTGCCCGGTCCATTTTCGCCTCAAAGTAAACCCATTTGACCGTCAAGTAAAAAATATTCACCCCTGATATGCAGAGAGAGAGATAGACAAATACAGGCGACTCTGTAATGCGAAGAATACAATTCCTTCCGAACAAACTCGGTCAAAAATATTTGTCCACTTTGTGTAGTGTGACTGCCATAAAATCGCTTGGGTTTTGGATGCTGGAAGCTCAGAGTGGGCTGACTCCATTAGTTTTGTGTACAGACACGCAACGTGAAACATCCCTCATACTGACGTAAACGCCTCACGTACGTTTGTGTATTGTGTTAGAGCCTCCTGTGTTTGGTCTGATTTACCCCCGTAACTAGTAAGGTGTGCCTTTGCAGGCGTGTATAAAACAGGCCTCGGAACATGGCCACCTCCTTGAAAAGCTGATACCTGCTTGCATTGCTAAGAACTGCCTGCTTCTATGGAACGTGTAGGTTCGTTACGTTTTCCCAGGATTACTATGGATGCCTTTGTTATCAATGTTACCACTGTTTCGTGGTTGGTATGGTTTTGCGAAGTTGGCGGAAGAGTTTCGAAATGCGTGCGTTATGAAGCTTGCTTCTCAAAAGTGTGGCTGTTGAAGTGGGTTTAAAAAAATACGTCTGCACATATCAAATGAAATGTATTTGAATATGAAACACGGTTCTTTAAGTGTGAAGTCTAACACCGAAGTGTTACCAGTGCACATCCACAACAGTTATTTAATACTGTCTTTTATATTGCCCAGTTTGACCGCATGGTTGTAACTGACGTCACGCTATTTGACCAACAGCCGCGCGGTGCTGCCTCACGTGGGCAGTCTGTGTACTGCCTACAGTAGCTACAGTGTTGTACCGATTAGCCTTAATCGGGCTAAGCATTTCTTGGTTTGGAAAGCTTCATTGTCTGAAGTATCGACTTTGTTAGTAGGACAAAAATTATTTTCGCCCAGGATCGGACCATAGACCTTGTGTTAACCATAAAAAATTGTTCCTTTTTACTATTCTGAACAGATGACTCTGGACATATGTATACCTTGTCGCAATTTAGTTGGACAATTTTGCGGGAAGTTCATTTGCGCTGTTGGACGCTTAGGGAAATTAAAAAGAATTGGAAGTTTCGCTGTAAGGTTATTTCCAGCGATGTAAGAATTAATGATATATCAACAAATATTCGTAGAAGAGTTATTATGGTTAATTACCTAATTTGCATTTGTTTGGATGTACTGCTGAAACCCATGAAAATCGCAATATGACACCCCAAAATGGAATCGAACCATTGGCGTAACTTGTGGGGGGGCAAGGGGGAGCAAATGCCCCCCTTCCAATATTTTTCAGCCTAGGAATAGTTTTTTTGTTACTGAATTGAATAATGGCAAATAAAAAATAGAAAAAAGAAAATGAAAAACTTGCGTTTTATGGAACCAATTTTACCCTCTTTCAAATTTGAGTCACTTCATAAAACAAAGTTCCTAATACCCTCCCAGTGTTATTAACCAAGTTACGCTTAAGAACCGAACCCTTAAGCACTAAAACTGAGTGGTAAATCCTGGGTGGATGTTTACGTAGCGTCCGTTTAAGATGTGAAATATAGAAGAAGCCCATTGACAGCTGCCTCGCTGTTGTTGTTTGTAATAGTTGTTTGGGCGAATGAGAATAGGAGAAACAAAAAATAGAAGCCATTTTGTTGTGAAAATGGCCGTCTCCTGCATTCACAATCCGAAAAGGTGCCACGCCACAGTGATAAGACGCCCTCTTAACCGCAGATTGTTGAACTAATGTTATGTGACTCTTGCACTGTATCCGTCTGTAAGGTCAGTATGAGGGTGGGCTTCCGGGGACAAACCCGATTCGAACAGACTACCGGAAGTAAATAGCCCCTTGAGACTCCGCCGTCAGGAGAGTTCCGCTCCAGTGCTTCCGTCATTAGGCTGTTTGCTGTTTGACTTCCGGTTCTAAACGACGAATTATTGTTATTATCCTGTCTGTTTCTCTTCCAGCACCATGATTATCTGATTGCTTTCTATGACGCGCGCTGTCCACTTTAGGAAGGATGCGGGAAACGCCCAGAAAAGCAGTTCTGTAATCTGATAAGCCAGATTATGCGGTTAGAAAGAAAGCATGGAAGCTCTTAGAAGAGCGATTATGCGACTGGGATTCGAACCTGAGATGGTTTACTTTCTTTGTCTTTTTATTTTTCTCAATTTCTGGCTGTCTTACTGGCAGTTTTTTCTGCTCTCTTGTTTATTTTACTTTGTTTCCTTCTTTCTCTCCATGTATTCTTTCCGTGCCTTTCTACTTTACTGTCGTGTGGGAAGCAGTCCTGCTTTATGTTAGGGAGATCTAGGGTTCAAATCTTGAGCCGGGAATAGGCTATCCTGAGTTTCTTCGTGTTTTGTTCAGTGCCTTCAGGAAAATGCTAGAATAGTACATGAAATTGAGCCACAACAGCTTCCTTCTACGACCTGTTCAGTTCATTGTGCAATAGCCATAGTATCATTCGACGCTATACAGGATGATTCAGTAGGAAGGTCAGTATTTTGGGAGGTGATAATATCGGCCATTGTGAGAAAAAATGTCATATGCACGAACATGCGTCCAATTCTGAATGGTTACCGAAAAAGAGCTGTTTGTATCTCCAGACCTAACTCCGTTATATTTTTGTTTGTGGGGGTTGGAGTAAGAGGGAAATTTACGAAAGAAATGTGGACGCACGAGACGAATTGCTTGCTCGAATTTTGGATGTTGCTGCCCGCGTAAACAAAAGTGAAGATTAACTCAGGCGAACAACGTATAACGTATTCTGGCCTACGTTCAAACCTCCCGTTATTCAACATTCCCATGTATTGACACATTTTAGTTAAACTCTAAAATATCAAGTTTCATTAAAATCCGTTCTGTTGTTCTCTAGTTGTTTCACGCAGACAGACGGCTGAACGGAGCTATTTTAATAGGCGCTCCATTTGAATGGGAACGCGCCTGAATGCTAAATTAAAATAAATAAAATCCTACTCGTACATCTTTTTTTCTTCTTCTTCTTTTGTTCTCTCTTCTGCCTCTCCGTTGCATCTCCCTTCTTCGTTTTCTTCTGCCTTTCTTTTCTCGTTTCTCTTTCGTTCTATATTCTTTCTTTGTCCTTTCCTCTATCTCGCTCTGTGTATATTCTCTTCTCTCATTCCCTTTTTCTTTGCTTCTCTTTAATTTTTCTCTTCCTATATTTCTTTTTCTTTATTTCTGACCATCTTACCTGCGCTGTTGACTTATTTACTAGTACTTCCAACCAGGAGTTTGAACTATCGTCAAGACCCCATCCCCCTTTTACGCGCTCCTTTTTCGAACACCACTCCCATCTGAAACGTACTTCAATTGTTCAGACTCACCCCCCACCCCGCCTCTAAATCCGTCTTATTTATGTCTTCCTTCCTTACAACTTGCTACTCAAGTCAGTTTGTAAACATGAATAGCATAAGTTGGTTTTCACGCCTTTGGAACTCGCATTCATTCTCATGCATATGTGGTTGATATGTGCCACTTTTATTCTATCAAGCGGTTTTCTCAAATGGACCATCAGTCGAAACATGCATTACAGTCATGTGTTAGTTCTTTTGGAGTGTGTGCACACCTACGCTGAAGGGAGTGGTCTGCCCTGACAGCGTTCACTTGCTTGCCAGGACCTCACATGTCAGTCTGCAGTGTTTGTGTAGACCTAACGACGCTAAGACCAGTCCACCACACCTTCGCACTCCATTTCTTTAAGATACACTTTAACAGCGCCTTCCTATCTACGCTCACATCTCATCACTGTTACTTGATTATCCTGAGTAATACAGAAATGTCTGTAGTAGCTGTTACCGAGATTTTTTGCGCAATTACTGTGCCACATGTAAAATGATGGCAGCTGTGTAATCTTTCTGTTACCAGATTCCGATTGTTCAACAACATCGATGTAAAACCCCGCCACTGGATACAATGCTGTGTCATTTACACTCCATTTCTCACAGCATATTTCTCTAAGATCCGTTGTAGTATTTTTCTTCTAGCTCCTGAGTCAAAAATATGTGTGTGTTCCTTGCCTGTGCCATTCTAACCGTATTCCAAAAGCATTGTGTCTTCCTAGGTATGTGCCCTAAGAATATGTGTGGTGACCTGTATAAATCATGACGTCCATCATTATGCATAGTCACATACACGATTATTCACTTACAGTACTTCGTCCTTATTACGTCAAAATATTTCTTTAACATTTCGTGTTTTTAAACACGTCAAAATAACGTCGCATTTTATAACTGTAAGAAATAAAGGCAGTAACCGGTCTAACACTGGAAAACTGTCATAGATAGATAGAGAGAAAAAACAAAGGTAAAAGCGTTTTACCCTGTTTCACGATTATGTTTTGCAAATCGGACAGGGTGATAATATTCTCACAATTCAACAGCCCCATTTCAGACGTTTTAAAACATGCCAGTCAATAAATAACCATCACCATACAGTGTCGTAGCTACTTTTTTTCGTGCCCGGGGGCGAGTAATCACAATGGCCACCCCCAATATAAATTATAAACTTCAATAAAACCCTTCCCCCTCCCCCCCCCCCACTCATCTCACATTTGTTGAGCTCAGCAAAATCATTCCTTTTCATTCAAAAAATGTATTTTTTCACCAAGTTCGCCGCCTGTTGGGCTCTGCCGCCTGGGGCTGTCGCACCTCTCCTCCGCTCCCCAGGTATGCCTCTGCTTATTTATGTATGTCACCTGCTACATGTTTCGGCCGTAACCGACTGTCATTAGGGGGGCGAATGAGAAGTGCAGTGAGAATTACAGAAGATTAGACACACATGGTGCTACGTTTATAGGAAATGCACGTCTAAAAATGCCTGTGGGCACCTACCTACTACAGGTCGGGAGTGTCAAAGCTTTAACTTGCCTGATATCCTTGTCGTGTCATGGAGAATTCATGGAATGCTCGTTAAACGAATTGCATAACAGATAGGCGAACAGTGAAATATGTAAGAAGGATTTCCGTTATCCGATAAAACCTCACAAAGTTAGGCCGAAAGTTTAGCTTCAAGCGCGCTTTGTGACTAGCCACACAGCATGTTGTGTAGTGCAGTTAAGATTAGATGGCACAAGCGCATAAACCAAATTTCGTTATTTCAGCGAAACGGACGGAGTGCATGTAGCTCGGCGGAGGCGACAGTTGAGTCTACTAGTAGCAGCCGAGGTGTGCGGGTCAGCTGGTAGCATTTGTACGATGTTGGAGAGGCTATGCTCCGCGGTCTTACGAGGCATGATGGATACCCACTCCATTCTCCTGTTGCCCCTTCATTTCCCCTCCCACGCGTCGCCTTGTGCCATATCATGTTAACCTTTTAAAACCTAGCGGTAACTTTACGTACCACCAGGTTTAACATTCAATAATTCTCCATAAGGCTCAAATCACGTTTATGTGTTTTGTACATATCTCGGAACAAATTGCAACTTTTGCCGTAAACATCAGAAACTCATCCGTTTTTTATAACCGAGGTTGAAAGTGTTTACAGCGCGGTACGCACAGAGTTTTTTATATAAAACAGATTACGTTTCGTCTTTAAAGGGTTAATCGTGCTCTACTATTCCACAACATTAGCAGAACTGAGTTTCACAGAATCATCTCCAGTTTCCACGCAATTAGTCAGTTCGTCGGACTAGATACTTATTCAACTTCAGAACGAATGTCATTGTTACAGACACTATTTTTTGCTCTTTACTCATTACATTTTTTCATAGGACGATTACCGTATTCTGGGAAGTCACGCCGTGTAGTATAAATTTACCGACGTTTCGGAGAAGCGTCCCCCTTGTTGAGATTGTTGTCGAGTTCCAAAAGCGGCAGTCTTCATACTCGTCGTTGTGAGAACCTCAAATATCGCATTTCTGAACAGCTGATGAGAGAAATGGATGCGATATAGTTTTGTTACTGTAAACTAGGAAAAGTGTGTGTTTTAACACCCGTTATTTTCTAGCAGTATGTGTTGTTTGTTCATTTTTACCACCGTTTTGTCTTACAGACTCTTCTAAAATCCCGACCCTTGGCGCTGCGCTCTGTCAGATGTCTTGATGAGGAAGCGTAGGAGACTCTGAAGCCAGATTCTGAAAGGTAGGGACACGCCCATCTCATCCAGTTCTGTCCAATTACTACGGGAAAGGAAGTCTCACACACACACACACACACACACGCACACACAAGACGCAGATTGTATAAAGAGATCCTGCCTCTATGAATTGTGCGTTGGTGTCAACTGCCTATGCTAATGTATGGCAGACGTGGGTTGGTAGGGCTATACAAACTTCATTGTATTCCTATATCCGTTCCTCATCCTTTTCAGTCTCAGTCCAGACTTTAATCTCGAACCTATACATCTTTCTCTCCCTCTGCTATTCCTGCCCGTCAGTGGCTGGTTGATGCCTGTCCAGTTCCTGTAGATATTTTGTACCATTTTGGGATAGTCAAAATATTCTAAACACTGTCAGAAATGTCGTACTTTATGACTTTGGACAGCCCGGGACATTTGTCCTCTCGAACCGAATTGGCGGGACAACGGTACATCTCTTTAAAATTATACACAATATGAATACATTTTGTGGGCACAGTGCAGAGGTTATGAATGCTAAACCCAGTACTTACCGTAACCAGTGGGCTGCAAAGGGCTATGTGGTCTTAGTTCTTCGCACTGTGATAAATCGCATCAGGCGTGTATAGCGAGAAATATGTTTCGAGTCGCGGCTTATCGCTTTATCACCTTTGTTTCTTGACATTAGTCTTTTTTTTGGGACAAGATAAGATACGCTACGGTTTTTATTAATTTCCTGTTAACTTCCTCTCCAGAAATAAATAAGCTTGTCATTTTATCTATGATGTTCCCGTTTACAGTCTTTATCTTTTTTTTTGAGTAAATAAGCTATTTAGATTCATACAGGCCTGCACCAGTGTCAGCGGGGAAGTTAATTCTGCATTCTTCCTTTTAAATGCTTGAGGTTATGATTTAAAACATTCATACATTTAGTGTATATAAACGCCTTTTTTTTTCCAATTTGGTATCCAAAAATATAAAGACTAAGATTTTTGCTCATGGTTCTACAGCCCTAGAGGGCCTAGGCCTCCTCTTTGAGGTTCATCGATCACACTCGGTCACGCCACACTCGGTAGGACTCCTCCAGACGGGCCATCGGCCCATCGCAGAGACCTCTACTTGACAACACACGACAATTTCAAGAGACAGACCTCCATGCCCCCGGCGGGATTCGAACCCGCAATCCCAGCAAGCGCGCGGCTGCAGGTCTACACCTTCAAACCGCGCTGCCACTGGGATCGGCAAGACTAAGATATACAGAACTATCATTTTGCATGTTGTTTTTATGGGTGTGAAACTTGGTGTCATTTCAGGAAGGAACTGGCTGAGGGTGTTCGAGAATAGGGTACTGAGGAAGATACTTGGGCGTAAGAAGGACGAGGTAAAGCGGAGCGAAAACTAGATAACGAGGAGCTTTATGATTTGTACTCCTCACCAAATATTATTCGAGTGAAAAATCAAGGGTTAAATGTTTGGGGCATGTGGCACATATGGGGGAGAGGAGAGGTGCATACAGGGTTTTGGTGGGGAGACCTAGGGGAAAGAGACCACTGGAAATACCTAGGCGTAGATGGGAGGATAATATTAAAATTGATCTTCAAGAGGTTTGTTGGGGAGGCATGGACTGGATTGATCTGGCGTAGGATAAGGACAGGTGGCGGAGGCTTGTGAATGCGGTGATGAACATTTGGGGTTCCATAAAATGCGGGGAATGCCTTGACTAGCTGAGGACCTGTTAGCTTCTCAGGAATGACTCTGCTCCGTTAGATTTAGACACATGCAACTTCGTACAATAGTTTTCTATTTACAGCATCAGGATCTGCAATTTTCGCGGCATTCGTGTTAACTCAGCACAGCGTATGTTGTGTCCAAGTGACCAGGAAGTTACGTGCCCGTAAAACAAAGTGAATGCTTTATACCTCACAGTTCAGAACCTTGTACTCTTCCATCTCCTACTAGAAAACCTGACGTTTGTAATGAACAGAACAATACATTATTTTCGTGTACCGTCTGTGAGGAAGAAGAAACGTTGATAGATGTGATGTGCGTTGGGCTGAAGCAGGAGCTGGTTCGTAGCTTATTCTTCGGACACTACAAGAACGTAGTGCTAGGCTATTCCATTATGCTAAATAATAAGCAACAGAAATATCAAATTTGTATGTGTACTTTAACCCTTTAAAGACGAAGCGTATCTGTTTTATATAAGGACTCAGTGCGTACCGTGCTGTAAACACTCCACTTCGGTTATAAAAACCAATCTCTTAATGTTTTATAAGGCAAAAGTTGCTGTTTGTTCTGAGATCCGTACAAAACACATAAACGCAATGTGGGCACCACGTAAAATTTTTGAGTGTTAAACCTGGTAGTACGTAAAGTTACCGCTAGGTTTTAAAAGGTTAATGATCTAGCTCTTTATATCAATGTTGCCCTTTCTGCGTAAAATACTCAGGGTCCCGGGTGCCTCTCATTTGCGATAACAGTTCATGGGAATATAGAATCTTGAAGTCAACGTTCTTGGTTTGCAGCTGTGTGGTCGGAATTGAGGGTGCAGTTCCCAGACTGTTTGTTATGCATGCTTCTCGCGTATCTCATCTTCAGTGATTTGAAACCTGGCAACTGCCTCTCAGTATTTCAAACAGTTTGCAGTGGAATGCATCCTGCACGTCACTTGTGATTTGAATGCGTTTTGAGCAATCTGTTGGAACAGGTAAGGTAAAGCAGTCCCATTACATGCCTGGAGAGGCCCTTAGGGTTCCAGGAGGTTGAGGCTCCCAGATTTCTAGATAATCGGCACATGAAGGTGGTAAGGTTGTCAGCCCTACGCACCGGCCGCCTTTACCCCCCAGGAAATATTCCTGGTACTCATTTCTGTTAGAGGCTGAGTCGACCCCAGGCCATGCGGCCGGAAGGATTATGTCAATGAAAAAATCCACTCGCACCCGCGACCTGCCGGTTTGTAGCGCAGTGCCTCAACCAATTGCGCCACCGCGGCCCCGTTGGAACAGGTTCTAGATCGATTCTTCGAGCCAGTGTTCGCTCTCTTACGCGTGATATATTGTGTGACATAGGAAGAAAAAGAAACAAATACACAAATAACAATTTAAGTTAAATTTCGGCAAGGTTTACAGACTTGAGAGCTGTGTTTCCTTCCGTTTCGTAGTCCCTCCCTCTCCTACCTACTCACAGTAGGTGTCGAGGTTGTTTATTTTCACGTGATCACACTCAGACACACACCACATTCGGTAGGACTCCTCTGGACGAGGGATCGGCCCGTTGCAGAGACCTCTACCTGACAACACACAACACTCACAAGAGAAAAAATCCATGCCCCCGGTGGGATTCGAACCCACGATCCCAGCAAGCGCTCGGCCGCAGACCTACGCCTTAGACCGCGCGGCCACTGGGATCGGCGCTGTGTTTAGTTCCGAGGTTTAAAACGCTGGAATTTCCTGTATGTGGCTCATATATACGTCATCGTGGTGCGGTCAGTACAGGTTGAATATCCTTTATCCGAAATTCCGAAATCCGAAAACCTCCAAAGCCCGAAACTTTTTGCGCGCCAACATGAACACAATGCTCTACGAATGTAGATACTAACTAACTAAACTAACTAACTCCATGGAGCAGAGGCCTTCTTGAGAAGCTAACAGTTTCTCAGCTAGTCAAGAAATTCCCCGCATTTTATGGAAACCGAAGGTTCATTACCGCATTCACAAGAGCCCGCCACCTGTCCCTATCCTGAGCCAGCTCAATCCAGTTCACGTCCTCCCATCCCACTTCCCGAATATCCATCTTAATATTATCCTCCCATCTACGCCTGGGTCTCCCAAGTGGTCGCCTTCCCTCGGGTCTCCCCACCAAAATCCGGTATGCACCTCTCTCCTCCTCCATACGTGCCACATGCCCCGCCCATCTCAGTCTTCTTGATTTGATTACCCGAATAATATTTGGTGATGAGTACAGGTCATTAAGCTCCTCGTTATGTAGTCTTCTCCAATCCCCTGTCGCCTCGTCCCTCTTAGGCCCAAATATCCTCCTCAGCACCCTATTCTCGAACACCCTCAGTCTTTGTTCCTCCCTCAGTGTGAGAGACCAAGTTTCGCATCCATACAGAACAACAGGTAAAATTATAGTTCTGTATACCCTAATCTTTGTGTTTTTGGATAGCAACCTGGAAGACAAAAGATTCTGCACCGAATGATAGCAAGCATTCCCCGACTTCAATCTGCTCTTAATTTCTTCACGAATGGAGTTTCGATTCGTTAGAGTTGCTCCCAAATATTTGAATTCTTCCACCCTTTCAAAGGATTTATTATCTATATTTATGTTGTGATTGTGTCGTGCATTCTGATTTCGAGACATGACCATGTACATAGTTTTCTCAGCATTTACTTCTAGACCAATCTCCTTACTAGCAATAATTAAATCTTCTGCATTTTTCTTTATGCTATGTACGCTTCCGCCCAATATATTAACATCATCAGCATAAACCAGAAGCTGATGTGTACCATTCAATTTCAAGCCCTCCTGGTTTGCCTGAACCCTCCTAATGGCATATTCTAAAGAAAAGTTGAAAAGCAATGGCGACAGAGCATCTCCTTGTTTCAAGCCATTCTTAATAGGGAACGTGTCAGACAGATGTTTGCCTACCCGAACTCTGCTATACGTTTCACTTAGGCACATTTTTATTAACCTTATTAGTTTCATGGGGATACCGAACTCAATGAGAATATTATACAAGACCTCCCTCCTAACTGAATCATAGGCTTTCTTGAAGTCTATAAATAGCTGATGCACTGCCTCATTGTATTCCCATTTTTTCTCAAGTATTTGACGAATGCTGAATATATGATCAGTGGTTGACCTGTTACGTCGAAATCCACACTGATGATCCCCAATAATTTCCTCTGCATATGGAGTTAACCTTGACAAAAGGATGTTGGATAGAATTTTGTACGTAGTCGACAAAAGTGATATGCCTCGATAGTTATTGCAATCTGTCTTATCACCCTTCTTATAAATAGGCACAATGACCGACTCCTTCCATTCCTCAGGCAATTCCTCCTTATTCCAAATAGAAATAATAAGTTTATGGATTTCAGACCGAATAATCCTACCCCCTGCTTTAATCAATTCTGCTGGAATCTGATCAATACCTGGTGATTTGTGACTTTTTAGTTTTTCAATAGCCATCTCAACCTCAAAGGCACTGGGCTCAGGCACTAGTGGCTCTGCTGTGTGTACTTCAGTCTGCCTAACATCATTAACCCCGTGTATATTCAAAAGCTGGGAGAAATGATTCCTCCACCTAGCCAAAATACTGTGGGAGTCTGCAACCAGGTCACCCTTCTCATCCTTTACTACATTAATTTTAGGCTGGTACCCCCTCTTAAACTCATTGATACCCCTATACAAGTCTCTTATATTCTTGTTCTTACTGTTTGTTTTAATTTCATTAATTTTAGCTTTCAGATATTCCTTCTTTTTGTGCCTGAAATGTCTACTAGCTTCACGTCTTACGTTGTGCAGATTATCTCCATTATTTTGGTTTGGATTCTGTAACCACTGAATTTTAGCCTGCTTCCTTTTATCTAAAAATTCTGCACATTCTGCATCAAACCATGGTTTATGCTGCTTCCGTTCGTGTAGACCTAGACTCTCTTGAGCCGAGATTTTGATATTCTCTTTAATGTTTTCCCAAGCCCTATTCATGTCCTCACTAACATTTAAGTTTTCCAGAGCTGCAAACCTGTGTGAGATCTTAAGCTGATACTGTTTCCTAGCCTCTAGTTCACTTAGCTTCTTGAGATTAAATCTCTCTACATCAAACTTCTGTGCTGCTTGTTTACTTACTGCTAGTCTTTCCCTAACTTTCGCAACCACCAGATAGTGATCAGTATTACAGTCAGCTCCCCTGAAAAATCGCACATCGAGTATACTGGAATGCCGTCTCCTATCTATCAATATGTGATCGATCTGATTGTGAGTCTTCCCATCAGGAGAGGTCCAGGTGTATTTATGAATGTTTCGGTGCGGAAACATAGTGCTCTTAACAACTAGATTCTTTGATGTGGCAAAGTTTATTACTCTAACACCATTATCGTTGCTATCCTGATGTAAACTTTCATTCCCAATAGTCGGTTTGAAAATATCGTCTCTCCCCACTTTTGCATTAAAATCTCCTAACAGAATTTTCATATGGTACTTAGGAAAATGATAAAAAACCCCTTCTAATTCCTCATAGAAGCTATCCTTTGAATCATCACCCTTCTCTTCCGTTGGTGCATGCGCATTCAGAACAATGATATTACACCAGCGGCCTCTCAGCACTATGTATGACATCCTAGCACTAACAAACTCCACTCTCTTGATTGCTGATACCATTCTCTGGTGCACAAAAGAACCTGTTCCCAATTGATGATTTTCCTGCCCTTTGCCATAGAAAAAAGTATACTCCCCGGCTCTTACAGTCCCTTCTTTGTCCCACCTAACCTCCTGTACACCCACTAAATCTAACTGATACTTAGCTAATTCCCTGACCACTGTCATAAGTGACCCTGACCTATACATGCTCCTCACATTCCATGTTCCAAAACTCATATCCTTTTTCCGTAGCTGGGGTCGTACCAAAGAATCGGTCCAGGTCCGAGGCTTTGTAGGCTGCTTCGTAACATCATAATTTTTTACGGTGAGGAGTTGTTAGCACCTCGCCCAACCCCCAAGCTGGAGGACCACCCCTTGTCGGCTGTCCGCGACTGCTTATTCAATGTATTCGCAGCTACCCTCCATACCTGGAGG